>OZ007568.1:39232961-39337961 GCA_963931925.1 Onchidella celtica | reverse complement strand
CCCGTCTTGGATAGGTCGATACAGCGCTGAGGTTTCTTCCGTTCTTTTGTAGTTTTCATTTAATTTGAATGTCATTCAGCGCAGGAGGTCGGACATTAGGCTGGTGGCGATCTGAATCAAGACGTGTGTTTTGCGTCTGTTTAGACTCCGCCAACTGACTCAAGACAGTTTTGACGTGTCCAAACTGGAGAGACAGATCTGTTTCTGTCTCGTCACTTTACAGGTCGCTTTTGAATATTATATAATCCACATCTCACACCAAGACGGAGACAAAACAGACTGGACTGTAATCAGTTGTTTCTCTTGCACTAAACAGCGACAGTGTGAGGCAGAGAAACAAAGACAAGAGAAATAGAAGAAAGAGAAGAGTAAAGAGAAGAATGAAAATATTGCATAGACACAGCAGATTAAGCCTACGTATCCTTATGCGCGACGCGACGTTGAGTCGCTCGCGATTGTTGTCGCTCCAAAATCAATCGAGTAAGATTTGTGAGAAGTCATCTCCTTATACGCGACGCGACGTTCAGTCTCGAGCGACCATCGCGTGAGATCAAGTCATGTCGCGATCGGCTAGGTGGTCGCGTCAGACTGTCTGGAGGTGTGTCTGATTTAAAGCATAGCCATTGGTCGACATATCTTGCGTGTGCTGATTCATTGTGCGCACCATGTGTAGTACTTTTTCCTTGCACTACATACATCTTGAACGTCTATCCCAAGACCCACTACGCCACGGTACAATAGATAATCTATTCAAATAATTGATTTAATGATTAAAGCAAATAAATGAGTATAAACTGCAAACTTTGAATGAAGTTCTTACATACACAAGACCATAGGGGAACTGTACATCTTCTAATCTTATGAATTTGTGTAGGGTTAACCAAGGTAGCCGAACAAGAGTAATGAAGTAGGAAAAGAGACCAGATGTGCGATTATTTCAATGACTAAAACAAATAAATGGGTATAAAATGCAAACTTCGAATGAAGTTCTCACATACATCAGACCAGAAATTTACGTCTTATAATTTTACGGAAAAATGTAGAGATAACCAGGGTAGCAGAAAAAGGGTAATGAGGTAGGAAAAGTGACCAGATAGGCGATTAAAAAAACAAGAAGAACTCACCAAATTCCATCCGTAATATTCTGATGATAATGAAATTTGAAAATGTTACCGCCCTTCAAGCTGGTAAGCTTAACGACTTGAAGAAATGTTTTACGCACCTTGGAAATCGAAACAGGATAGTCATACAATGGATACCATCACATTGTGTACCATCACATTGTAGAGTGCCAGGCATTGAGAAAGCAGACCAACTGGCCAAGAAGGGTTCTGGCTTGGAGCAGCCACAGTGCCTCTTAAACTAATATAACAAGAAAAACCTCATCAAAAACAACAGACGGCAGCAAAATAAACCAACAGGATAAATATCATCTCCTGAACAGAGAGGATCAAGTGATATTGTTCAGACTAAGAACTGGCCACAATAGGCTCCACCACTATGTCCACAAAGTTTGAAATAGGAACATCTGCCATAAAAATGTGAGTGCAGCCAGTCTCCTCAAAACACAGAGCATTATATTGCAGAACTGCATACTCCTCTTAGCACTACGGGAAACATATTGGCCCAAACCCACCGACCTGAATGTCAAACTCTATGGTGCTCTGTCACAACTGCAGAAAGCCATAGATTTTCTTAAAAGAACAAATCTGCAGATTTAGATTTGGTGAACGAAAGAAGAAGAAGAAAGTGTTACTTATGTTGCAGTTTCTTCAGTTTTCCAAGTTTCTATCCTGAAATTTTCTGTTTTGATGTACTATTTCCTAGGCTGACCCGGTGATGCAGTCTAATTGTCAGGAACAAATTAACAACATCATCCGGTGTGGAACAGTTGTATTTGGAATACTTGTGCTTGAGTGTGCGAGGTAGATGTTTTAACTTGCTTTGAAAGTGGTGGCGTATGTTGTCTTGACTTTAGCTTTTTGCAATGTCTGTTTGGAAAAACAGCTTCAGAAAAAAATATAGTCTCTATCAAGGTTGCGCTAGGTATTGCCAGCCTTCACTTGTGCTACCACCATATTCATTTACAGCCACTAGTGTCAAATGTCTTGATTGATAATTGTCTATATATCAGCAGTAATTAAAAATAAGGTGCAGGATTTTCTCCAAGATCAACACGAACGACGAATCGCATGTAATGACAGCATGCCTGTGTTTATGATTGTGCGCGCCGAACTATTTTTAGAAACTCCTGATTCGGCGGACGGAAGTGCTCAATTGCTCCGTCCTGACGTAGTGGGTCTTGGGTCTATCCTCGCAAAGAGAAAAGTCAAACATGGCGACTTGACACGCGACGCGCATAAGGAGACACTTTTGACTCGAGCGATCGAGCAACATCGCTTGACCCCGGATTTTCGCTAGCGAATCTTAGCGCATAAGGATATACTTCGCGCGACTGGTCTCGAGCGACGATCGCAAGCGACTGAATGTCGCGTCGCGCATAAGGATATGTAGGCTAAGAAAGAGAAACACGATGATATATCCTTATGCGCGACGCGACATTCAGTCGCTCGCGATCGTCGCTCGAGACCAGTCGCGCGAATGGTATCCTTATGCGCTAAGATTCGCTAACGAAAATCCGGGGTCAAGCGACGTCGCTCGATCGCTCGAGACAAAAGTGTCTCCTTATGCGCGAGCGACGTCTCGTCGCGTGTCAAGTCGCCATGTTTGACTTTTTTCTTTGCGAGGATAGACCCAAGACCCACTACGTCAGGACGGTGCAATGAGCACTTCCGTCCGCCGAGTCAGGAGTTTCTAAAAATAGTTCGGCGCGCACAATCATAAACACAGGCATGCTGTCATTACATGCGATTCGTCGTTCGTGTTAATCCTTGAGAAAATCCTGCCCGGGCAAAATTGAAAATTGAAATTAATAGATTAAAATGTATCCATATCACCCCCCCCCCCCCCACCAGCAACCACAAAATTTATTATTCATTATTAAATATATATTGTTATTAATAAATATTCAAATATTATTTGAGTTGTGTGTTGTGAACTGATGTGAGTGGTGAACTGTTGTGAGTTGTGAACTGCGCCTAACAGGCTGCGTTACAATTTGCTCTGAGATAGAGAGAGAGAGTAAGCGAGACAGGGAGAGAGAAAGAAGCAGTGCAGTGTGTTGAGCTCCATTCTGCTCTGTGGTTGACTTGTTGTTTCTGTAAAGCGCATAGAGCATTTAAAATGGATATGCGCTATATAAATGCTATACATTATTATTACATTATTATTTGTAATTACTGCTGATATAGACAATTATCAATCAAGACATTTGACACTAGTGGCTGTAAAAGAATATGATGGTAGCACAGGTGAAGGCTGGCAAGACCTAGCACAACCTTGATAGAGACTGTAGATTTTTTTCTGAAGCTGTTTTTCCAAACAGACATTGCAAAATGCTAAAGTCAAGACAACATACGCCACCACTTTCAAAGCAAGTTAAAACATCTACCTCGCACACTCAAGCACAAGTATTCCAAATGCAACTGTTGCACACCGGATGGTGTTGTTAATTTGTTCCTGACAATTCGACTGCATCACCGGGTCAGCCTAGGAAATAGTACATCAAAACAGAAAATTTCAGGATAGAAACTTGGAAAACTGAAGAAACTGCAACATAAGTAACACTTTCTTCTTCTTCTCTCGTTCACCAAATCTAAATCTGCAGATTTGTTCTTTTAAGAAAACCTACGGCTTTCTGCAGTTGTGACAGAGCACCATAGAGTTTGACATTCAGGTCGGTGGGTTTGGGCCAATATGTTTCCCGTAGTGCTAAGAGGAGTATGCAGTTCTGCAATATAATGCTCTGTGTTTTGAGGAGACTGGCTACACTCACATTTTTATGGCAGATGTTCCTATTTCAAACTTTGTGGACATATAGTGGTGGAGCCTATTGTGGCCAGTTCTTAGTCTGAACAATATCACTTGATCCTCTCTGTTCAGGAGATGATATTTATCCTGTTGGTTTATTTTGCTGCCGTCTGTTGTTTTTGATGAGGTTTTTCTTGTTATATTAGTTTAAGAGGCACTGTGGCTGCTCCAAGCCAGAACCCTCCTTGGCCAGTTGGTCTGCTTTCTCAATGCCTGGCAATCTACAATGTGATAGTACACAATGTGATGGTATCCACTGTATGACTATCCTGTTTCGATTTCCGAGGTGCGTAAAACATTTTTTCAAGTCGTTAAGCTTGCCAGCTTGAAGGGCAGTAACACTTTCAAATTTCATTATCATCAGAATATTACTGATGGAATTTGGTGAGTTCTTCTTGTTTTTTTAATCGCCTATCTGGTCACTTTTCCTACTTCATTACCCTTTTTCTGCTACCCTGGTTATCTCTACATTTTTCCGTAAAATTATAAGACGTAAATTTCTGGTCTGATGTATGTGAGAACTTCATTCAAAGTTTGCATTTTATACCCATTTTTTTTGTTTTAGTCATTGAAATAATCGCACATCTGGTCTCTTTTCCTACTTATTACTCTTGTTCGGCTACCTTGGTTATCCCTACACAAATTCATAAGATTAGAAGATGTACAGTTCCCCTATGGTCTTGTGTATGTAAGAACTTCATTCAAAGTTTGCAGTTTATACTCATTTATTTGCTTTAATCATTAAATCAATTATTTGAATAGATTATCTATTGTACCGTGGCGTAGTGGGTCTTGGGATAGACGTTCAAGATGTATGTAGTGCAAGGAAAAAATACTACACATGGTGCGCACAATGAATCAGCACACGCAAGATATTTCGACCAATGGCTATGCTTTAAATCAGACACACCTCCAGACAGTCTGACGCGACCACCTAGCCGATCGCGACATGTCTTGATCTCACGCGATGGTCGCTCGAGACTAAACGTCGCGTCGCGTATAAGGAGATGGCTTCTCACAAATCTTACTCGATTGATTTTGGAGCGACAACAATCGCGAGCGACTCAATGTCGCGTCGCGCATAAGGATACGTAGGCTTAAGCGTATGCTGTTGTTGTCGATTGTGCTGAAAGAGACGGAGTGATCTGAAAAAGAGAGGCGCGGGGGCAGATAGAAACGGAAAGTTTTTTTTTTTTTTAAAAAGGAACATTGCAGATTCTGGTGGATTTGGGATATAATTCTAAAGTTTAATGGCAATTGATTACGGTGCGGCCCTTCGTTTTGCTAAATACTTACCATGGGATGCTTTCGATAGATGTCACAGAATCAGTAAATTTCTGAATTTTTAACTCTCTCACTGTTTTTAACTGATTAAATGAACTAATATTTCAGTGTTATCCTGTCAAAGCCAATGAAATCGGCTTTCCAGAAATATATACTTTGTTGCTGTTTCCAGGTCAGTGCGAGTTCCGAATACGAAATGTATACATGATTACCATTAAATTTGTAGCTCAAAATACGCTTGTCTCCCCAGTGTAATTTTTCCCAAGCAGCAATAAGTTTGAATTACTAATAGTAATTGTCACGAGTGGAGTGAGTGCAATTAAGGGGATTGCTACAGAGCGGGTGTAGAGTAAGAAGGGCTCACGGTGGACAAATAAGTTAAGCGTGCTGTTGTGAGTAGTGGGAGGGTCTGAATGAGGCGAAAGCGCGGTATTACTATCACTGCAAGTTAGAAGGTCCTACGGAGCGGACCTGTGAATAAGAGCCCATCGGGCGGACATAAAGGGAGCAGTCGAGAAGACTAGTGAGAGAGTCTTCCCAGTAATGACTGGTATGTAGAACGTTGATTGATTATTATGATTGATGTATTATATTATATTCGTCTATTACCATGATGTAAATAAGTATATGTGAGGAATGTGGAAGTCCTTGATATTGGATATAGCAATGTGCGCCATGAGCGATAGATGAAAGTGAGTTCATGGATTTGTAGCGCGAGTGAGTAGTGTGTACTCCGATGGAGGTGTGTTACCGTAAGATGTGTGGTGAGTGAAAGGTGAACTAGTGTGTGTACGCTTCATGGGTTGTAAGGAGAGGTGGAGTGAATAGAAATGGTAGGGTATTATACCAATGTAATGTTATTCTTGTAGGTGTCGAGGACGGGCCGCAGAGCCACCTCGATGAGCACAGGGGATAGGCCAGCATAGGGCCGGAGGCCACACATAGGCCAGAAGTGAGGCTGTCAGTGCAGGACAGGGGAAGCACATAAAGTCGTGGCAGTCAGGCCACGGACAGGGACGTAGATATGAGAGTGAATGAGATACTATATTATTGCCATGATGATGGGCAAGTGAACTGATAAGTTGTATGGCAATAGGAAGGTGATGTTGAGAGACTGCGGTGCCAGTGAATCATTAATGTACTATTAAGACCCTGAGGGGAGAGGCTGAGGCCGAAGTGCCTTTAGGAAGTAACTACCGGATCGTGGATCCGAGGAAGAGTGCATGTGAGAGTAAGGCCGTTGTACGGCAGTGAAGTTCAATAATATAATGTATGTAATTGCGCTATTATCTGTATAATTATGTTTAATAAATGTGTGAGTCTGATGGGTTGTTTTGTTAAGTGTTAAACTTGTTTGTTCGTGATTGTCGTCCTGTCATAAACTATTACATCTCCCAGTCTGGGATTTGTGACAGTAATACCCACAATACCTGGGCAGCAATGCATAGCTGCCTACATCACAGTTTAGATGTCGTACTAAAATATATCAATAACTGGGACTAGTTTTCACCTGACATCACAAAAGATCCCTCTGAATGTTTCCTTGTTCTTTTTCATCCACATGGGCGGCAAAGTATTGCATGGCAGTCTGCATCACAGTTTTAGTGACATAATGAAATAGACCACTGAAATGCAGGTATCAACAATTCGTCGGAATCTTTTAAAGAGAAATTTTTTAAATTATTTTAGTTTCCAACATGCATTCCGTAATTTTTCAAAACCAGTGTACTGATACGAATGACACGAACCTTGCGAAAGTGAAGACGTGCACCATAAATCGAAGTTTTAAGACTTAGAGACCGGTTAAGGTGACTGAAGCGTTTAATCATTCAATAATATGACTTGTATCTAGACAGAGAACATGCTACGTTGTAGTTACTTCACGCTGAAATGGAATTCGGAAATCGTGCACTGGGCTTGGGAATCGGCTTCTGCTGACGCTGAAACACAACTATCATGTAGGCCAAAATGACGTAAGTGTTACCAAAAGAAACGACCGTGAAGAATGCGTGTGTACAACATTTTTGTTTATTCAGTTCTGTGTGCCAGTGCTTTTTCATTTCTGATTTTCATTCCAAGGCCAGACTAAATTTCCAGATGCTCTGCATTTGAAAACGCTCCAGGCACCAGTCGTAATTGCTTTGGTGCAGGGAACGTGTGGGATGAGGTATTAGCAGTTAATAATGAATGTGTTGTTGAACGAATTATAAACGTATTCACCTTCTGAGCTTGAGGGTGTTCAATTTTCCCGCACCCTTCAGCAGCAATTGACATCTGACCTGAACCGGTGAAAAGATATTGATAATGTTTGTTCCATGACCCGTACGGTTGCTCTCTGACATTGGCGTAGTAGAAATAAAATTAAATTCTCTATTGTCTCTGGATTCTGTAATATGTATGGAGAGGCTACGGACATGCAGGTTGTTTGTTTTTTTTAATTAAGGAGACGAGCGGGAAGAAGAGGGATGTTCATTCATTGTTCCTGAATGTAAATCCCCACGTATACTTCGAAAAATGGCGACCACACCCAAACAACGACAACACAATGGCCAAAGTTCGAGGGAAGGAAAACAACTTCGTACTGTTTCGAATTTAGTATTTGAGTCCCTTGCATCCATGTTTATTTAAGATAAATTATTTAATAAATTGAGAAATAAATAATTTAATGAACAGCGCTTCACATCGAGATGAATCATAATGCAATTCCGGTATTTCCGACAAATCAGTGAAATGTCAGTTCCTGTGATTTTCCTCTTTCATCCCTATGGGAATACCGAGTGCAAAGAGTACTCTGTCTGAGCGAGTGCTTATACAGTTACGGAAAGACCAGCCCAGATTGCTATGTCCAATAGAACCAGTCAGAAAGGTCGAAAAATGAATTTCATTGCATTGCCCGTCCAACCAAATTCTCGTGGTATTCGCCGAGGGTTCAACCTTCATCCACGCCAATTCTTCAAGATACCATTTCATCCCTTCATTATGGTAGATATTACTTTATAAAACTTTTGGCGCCATGAACAATGATTTAAGTAAACACAAAAGGACGGGTACATAAAATTAAAAAACAAAAGAATTTTGGAGTTGCTTCTCTCCCCTTCCACACACCCGCATTCGCCTCCCCCCCCCCCCCCCACTCCATCATCATTCCTTAACTTTCATTCTGCCTTGATGTTGATCCAAAATCATATGAGACATTTGAATCTAGCTTATTAATCTCTTTTGAAATCAAAAACATTTGGGGTGGTGGCTTGGGGTGGGGGGTTAGAGGAAGAATCAGCTCTCTTCTCAGTGTGAGTTGATTTGTTTTTTTTTCCGGCGAGAACAATCGTTCTGCACTGAACATCAGCGTTTTAGCTGGGGTTAATACGGATGAGAATGGGTTGAGTGCATTGTTAGTGTAGGGGGGAAACTGGAAGAAGGGGGAAAATGGACAAATCTGTGTTAGGAAATCGTTCATTGATTAGAAGTAATCAGCACTGGGGTACGGAGGCACGAAAGCGTCCCGGAGTGAGTCAACAAGATAACCTGGAGAGAGGTGAGCGTGCCCTCCTAACGGCCATCTGTTCGTGTGTGACTGACTCTTGCCTGGGTTGGAATCAGACTTCCGGGGTGGGGAGGGGGTGGGAGATGTATGTGTTTAGAAAATGGGAGATGAGGAAGGTACGACAAGAAAGATGGTGTTAATTGATATAAAAGAGGATAGAAAATTCACTGTACTTTGCCCACATACTTTTATGCCTGAACTAAGCTCTGTTGATTGGCTTTGTGTGCGTGAGTGTACATAAAAGAGAAAGTAATAACATTAAATTAAAAAGTGCAGATATGAGAGAGAGAGAGAGAGAGAGAGAGAGAGAGAGAGAGAGAGAGAGAGAGAGAGAGAGAGAGAGAGAGAGACAGACAGACAGACAGACAGACACACACACACACAGATTATTGCTTGTACAAAGTGGGTCAGATGGAGTGAGGGAAAGTAATGTGTTAAGTGCATCCGGGAATGGCCGAGATGAAAGTGGAGAATGCTGGAGAGTAAATAAGTCAAGCAAAGGGGGAAAAGGTGAAATAAATGATGAAAAAAAATGGAGGAACGGAGAAGAGAGAATGGTGCACTACGAATGAACGAAGAATAAATTGAAAGAGAGGGAGAGAGACAGGGGGGGGGGGCAGAGAGAGAGAGAGAGAGAGAGAGAGAGAGAGAGAGAGAGAGAGAGAGAACAACAACAACAGAAAAAAAAATGCTATTTTTTCTTTAAAAAAAGGAGCCTATATTGACTCACCATAATAATTTGCCTTTTCGTTATGGACATGATTCTAGAAGAAGACGCGATTATAGAAAGAATCAGCGCAGTTCTAAATAAAACGAACAAACAGGCACATCATTTTTTAAGTATCGGCAGCGAAATAATAAGAGACGAAAGATAGACAGTAAACATTTTGAATACTGGAAGCAATTTTGTTTAAGGAAATTGCAGATAAAAAACGAACATATAAATAAACAAACAAACATGGTGTATACGGGAAAAAAAAGGAACGAGACATGTCCCGCGTTACACAACTTTGAAAAGGCAGTAACGATTGAAATGGGAAAGAAACGAACAGTATGGTCGTATGTTAATTAAAGTATTTGTGTGTGTGTGTGTGTGAGAGAGAGAGAGAGAGAGAGAGAGAGAGAGAGAGAGAGAGAGAGAGAGAGAGAGAGAGAGAGAGAGAGAGAAGGGGTAGGAAAGAAAGAAATTAAAAGGGAGAAATTAGTGAAATGAGGCGAAACAAAAACAGATATGAATAAGAACTACGATTTACTAGATTTCTTTTTTCCGCTTGTAAAATTTGTTTATGGCAGTCTCTTTGGATTTTCTGTCAGTGGTCATCATTTAGTCCTCATTGCGTTTCTTATTTTGGATTAGAATGTTGATCGTCTTTTTCGTATTTTTCAGTGTCCATTCATATCTATCAATAAAATTCATAATTATTGTTTTGTCAGTCATTAACGATCGTGAATCAGAGTTGTTCCTTATTAACCGCCCGTCTCAAATCTACGCTGTTTCCTTCTGTTTGTCTTTCTCTCCTTCCAGCTAAGATACCTTGTCTTTAGCAAAATGCCAAAGTTACGAAATTATGCATTATGGCAATCGGTTATTTCCCCCATGGTGCGAAAGGGTCTAGAATGGAACAGATCAGTCACTGGATTTACTGACACTGACACCTTACATTGGATATCGATCACGTTCTCCCCTTGCTCAACCTGCCGTGGTAGTTTTGCGTTTGGGTTTATATAGTTAAGCTGTAGCATTAATATTATGCACACTAGCTACAATGCCGGTCGTTGAACAGTGGTCGCGTTGTCATAACAAAATTGGCCGATCATACTTTTCCATTCTACTCGAGGAAACGCGTCTCTTTTTTGCGCCCCCCCCCCCTCTAAAAAGGTAAATGCATCATATTAAAGACTGAATTTTGTACAAAATATATTAGTCCACGTTACCTGTCGTTAAAACTTGCGGCAGTATACAAAGTTTCATAATTTTTGCTCTGGTAGTCTCGGAGTTTTAGTAGCGCTTACACATTCATCCTTTAGCTCCACTATAGTATGATATTAAACCAGTGCACTAGTTCAGTGGTTAGAGTGCATGATGGTTCATGATTGTGGGAGGGGTTCGAATCCCGCTGGAGATGGAGTTCGGCCCAGCTAGGCCTACTTCTTCTCGTTATTTTTAAAAGACATGTTTATCTCAGTCTTAACTTCATTTTGTTAAACAGAGACGAACACCTACCTCTTCATTACATGTGCTACGGTTACTGTCAAAATCATAATGGAATTAATAATAATGCCAGAAATAACTTTGACAAAAATGTGGGAGTGTTTGTCAACGCAAGGCACTGTAGTGATGCTTAAAAACAAATATTTCTTATTTTTCATTTCCATTGAGTTTTTTCCCCCAGCAGAAAGTAATTATAAAATACCATTAGATGAAGAAGAATCGTGCATTATTATCTTGGACACGTCATAATACAAGTTTCAACGTTTATGGAAACCTTGATTGTATGGGTAAAAACGGTGTTTTACAGTGCATTTATAGACACCATTCAGCGTTCTAAATTTATAGGCTTGAGTAATCGAAATACGATGTAGCCACTGAAGGGACTAGCGTGAGGCAATGCTTTCTGTCCTAAGCAGCGTAGAATCACCTAATGCGGTGCCTTTTATGTCTTGTTGTATTCGGTTTCTTTGCCCTACTCTTTGCCAATTTTGTTTTCATCGCAATAGCGCCCTTACCCCGCAGAACCGTAAGCTTCAGGCGTTACACTCAATATATTCTGGTAGTTTTTATGGGTGACAGTGATATATCATATCAGCATAGGCACAACGGTGCAAAAGTACAGACCACGCCTTCTTGTAGATTAGAGAATACAAAAAATCGTATCATTAGCCCCAATTAATGGTCCTTTTCCAGCGTGACTTTTGTTGAACTTTGAAGGATAATGTACCTCTGTGAACCAGTGCATACTGACATGCGTTCGCGAGAAGTTAAGTGCCTGAATTTGTTTCAACTTGAAAAGATACTCCACCCTGCCATTGTTTGCCAGCTAGACATTGTTACTGTGGCGGAGAACGCAACAGTAGGCCGAGACAGTAATGTGCATTGCTGTTTCGTGTTTAGTGCGTTGTTTAGAAACGTCAGAGTTGTAGCATTGAATCTGGACAAGAAAATTTGTCACGTTCGAAATGTCTTCTCCAGTTCGTAAGTTGGCTTGGTGTTTGGATTCCGAAAATCCCCCAAAGCTTTCCGGAAACAAATAAAAGCATAATATTGTGTAAAATAATGGGAGTCATATGTACTTTCATCATGTCTTCTGTGTGCTCGTTTTACAGCAGTTTTACAGCGATCCGCCCTTGTTGTTAACTTTTGGTCATTGTATTATGAAGATGAGAACGCCTGGGAAGGCGATAATTATGGCATGGCATTGATTTTCTCACCCGGAGAGCATTAATCTCTGTTAGGAATTACAACTTTACTTATAGTAGTCTTTCGGAAGCATTCGGTAAGGGCTTACAGGCTGACAGCAGAGCAGATAAAATATTGCACTAGAGGTAAGGAGAGTGAGTGGGACGTCACAAGGTGAACAGAACAGTACTGTACGAAATCCGCCAGAGGTTATTTATAAATGTTCGTTCTACTCGACCTTAAGTTGTGTATAGGCCTAATCATCATGTGGTACCAAACAGTTCAGCCAGTTCATTGTGTCTTGGCATAGGCCTGCTTGAGTGCTCTGCTTTGCCCTACTCTGTTCTGCCCGCAATCTGAACTTTTCTGCACCGTTGTGGTCTAGTGGCAATCTGTAGCAGCCTTTACGACGTACGAATGCATCAGTAAATATACAGATAATTGAAAAGAATGAAAAAGTAAACGAAATGTCAAATCTAATAAATAAATGATCAATGCATCTCTGTCCTGTGAACCTGTAATGCTCCTAGCTCAAATGAAAACATGCCACCTGCAAAAATACACTGTACCTGCAATTTTTATAATGATCAGGTCTCATTTTTAAAATGTGATTGGAGTGCCTGGTCCACGTATGTACTTGTTTGTCAAAACATTGCCGAAATGAAGAGATGTTTTGGGTGACCAAAATTAATTATTAGAACAGTGTTGTTTGTTGACACAGTGAAGTAGTGAGCATGTTCATTATTTCGGGTGGCGTTCACAACGTGGTCGGCTGAGAGGCCATCCACAAAGTACGTATGTTCGATTTGGGCCTTTTTGGATTCCCCTCCTCTCCTCCCATGTATGCCTTTCATCTACTTGGCCTTCTCTTCCCCGGGGCGCTTCCAGCCTCGTACAGGCGGGCGAGCACAGGAATTGTGACTGTCTATCATAAGACGTATATTTTCGGAAACTTTAAGTGGCATTTTAGATAGTCTTTAAGGCCGTTTTTCATTAGGCTGTTTAAAAAACATAATAAATAGCTTTATTTGCTGAGGAAAAAAGTAAATACTTGTAAAACTAAACTTGTTACTACATTACCACAATAATTGAAAAGCATTACGTTCCTCCCGTTCCCGCCTCCGAGCGTACATACTTCATAGACAGCCACTAAGTAAACGGCATGCATTTTAGCATTATCAATTGATTTTATTGTATTGACCACGGAATAGTTGATCAGCACCTCATCAGTTCGTTTTAATCAAAATATGCCAGGAGTTCTTTTGTCCCGGAAATAAGATACGCATCCGGTTGTAGAAGAGAAATCAATGTTTAATGCAGAGTAATATTATGGTAGGACAAAAAACTATGGTACAGCAACGCAGTAGTAATACATGAGAAAGGCTTCAGACAGCACAACACTGGCTGTTAAAATGTGCAAAGACTGCAGTCTGTTTTATAGACACCTTGTGTTCTTACCTACACAGTCATTGTCTGATAACATGCTCACGATGGTCTAGAGGCAAGGTACTCGCCTCTAATGCCGAAGATATCGAGTTTGATGCCCGGGCGGTGCAGGCATGTCGGAATGTTTTTTCGGGGGAATTTGCTGTCGGCGTATAGTACGAAAAAGCGTACAGATACGTACGGTTTTTCAATTATGATAACGATTTGAAAAGTTAAGTTTTATTTTCTTTTATCCGCATTAATTTGAGTTGTTGGATTACACGAAAATCATGGGGGTGGGGGGGGGGGGCTGGTTGGGGGTTGGATGGGGTGGGAGTGCGGCCAAGCGTATGGAAAGTGAACATGGAGAGAGATGGGGGGGGGGGGTGCTTACGTTAAGAACGGTCCCTTACCACTATGTAAATTTGAGATACAAGTAAAGTGCATTTCTCGCTGTGTCTACCGTAAACTAAGATACGTGCAAGCCCTATGATAGTTTATTGTCAAGACCAGATTTAATTCATAAGAGTAAATTTTTGCGAGAGCAGTAAGTAATTTTTAGAAACGTAATTATTGTACGAGCCAGCATAACTTGGCCTTGAGCTGGTCTCGTAAACAATGTGTTTTGAACAGTTTTTTCCCTGATAGATAGACAGAAGGTGGGGAAGGATAGAGGGACAGCGTAGGTGTGCATGACTGAGCACTTGTTGTATCTCGTGTTTTGAACTAGGGGTAGTAAAGAGGGAAGGGGTGAGTAGGAATTAAATGTTATTGAGACGTCTGTTGACGTACAGAAAAACCGTGATCCAGAGTAAAAGCTCGGGGTTTTGAACATGTTAAGAATTTATTGCTATAAAATTTATATTATATTGTATTGAAGTAATTCGACCTTTGATGTCGACCCAAGGTCGTTGCGTAGGGCTGTTACTTAAAATAACTCAGTTCGGCAGCTGAGCTAGAAGTGGTTGCACCAATCACAATCCAGGAATTAGACGGTAAGCTGCAGATGCAGTCCAGTATTTAAGGCCATACAGAACTTAGTTCTGGGCCACATGTAGAAAATCCATTTACGAGGTGGACGGCGATAGTCCTCAGCCAGATGAGGGACATGGAGACGCAGTTGAGCAGTCCATTGTGAGGGGCCTGATTTAAAGCTCCAGAGCCTAAGCTACTTGGTTTGATATAAACCCACAGCGTTTACATCCAGCGCTCTCACTCCCAGTGAGGGCCGCATGGTGAGAGTCTATACTAATTTGTAATGATGAAAGTGAACCGTTCTACTTACTTTTGAAGACAGTTTCAGAGCTACCGCCAGACAACGCATGGTTGTACAAGCATTCTCCATGGCGTGTCTAGAGGAAATGTCCACATCATAACATGTCTCATTGAATTAATAGAATTTAAACTGTTAAATCTGTCGCCACGTGCGCGGATTCTATTTGCCATATAACTCATATGACCTGCAAGTAGTTAGATTGAATTCGTTAGTCTTTATAAAAGCTGTAGTTCCATTAGTTAGATTCAGTTGCCTTTGAATTGATATATATATTTATAATTATATTTGTTACATTAATTCCTGTAATTAAACTGCTCTACAGTTCTGCTAAAATTGAAAGCAATTGATTTATTTAGTTTCTAGAGTGCAAGTATTTATTTTTGTGTGTTCGTCGATTGTGGGAGCGGACCTCGAAAGAGTGTCAGTCGAAATATCCCCATGTAACCCACATCGCGACACTGGAGGGGACACTACACACCATTGTTTAGTTTATAGTTTATTTAGATTAGAGTATATCGTTTTTCTCTTTGATTAACTTATGTTCTTTTTTCAGTTTCAGTGCTCACGTGGTCTTCACGTTGAGCTACTTTAATTACTTCATTGTATTTAGTTTTGTATACTGCTTTCTTTCATTATTTGTTCCACATATTTCCGGCTCTCCCATTGACCCGAGGATCGAGGCCAAGGAGACTTCAACATAACTAAACGAAGAAAGACAAACGTACTGACTGTGGTGTACGCAAGGGCTAAAGGAATCTCCACCAGTTCCTTGAGTTAAGTGATTCCATCCTTAATATCGTCTGCGTTAAGGAGTTGAGTGTTCCTCCTTCTGTTTTACAGGCTCATTTTACTTTTTCTCTGTGTTTAGGAACCCACGGGCGGTGGCGAGGGCGTTCTTACGTGTGCGTGTCCTCTGTGCCAAAGTGGTGGCTTGGTCGCCGATTTTGCCGTTTCGACGACAACGTCTGCGGTCTCGCAACAACCAGTGGTGATTAAAACAGTGAGGATTCGCATTCGTGAGAATAGACTTTGATAGGGATCTGTACATTTTGTTTAGATTGTAGCGTTTCTATCTTCCTCGTTGTTTTAGGAAGACGTCTCTCTTGTCCTCTTCTTAATCCTATCTGTAAATATGTTCAGACTGTAGAGTTTGTTATTGTCCGTCTTTTCTTGTTAGTCTAGCGTCGAGTTTCGTGTTTTTTTTTTTATTACACCTTACGTACATTGTAATTATACATTCCTTTTCTTAAATATATTGCCTGTGTGAATCATGCGCAACCTCAGAATGGAAATGCCTCTCCATTCCTTATTAAGAATAAATTACTTTATAGAAATTTCAGAAATAAACGCGACGCCGTCGAACAGCTGGTAGTTCCTAAGTCGTTCCGTCGTGATATTTTGCGTCTCGCGCACGACACTTCCTTTTCAGGCCACCAAGGTTCAGCCAGAACCAAGTCACGAATATTGGCACATTTTTTTTGGCCTGGAGTATACGCGGACGTCAACCGTTTTGTGGCGCGCTGCGATGTGTGTCAAAAACGTACACCCAAAGGTAAGGCATCGCGCGCGCCCCTACAGGAAATGCCTCCAGTCTCAATCCCATTTCAGCGGGTCGCGATTGACTTGGTGGGCCCTCTTACTAAATCAGATAGGGGCCACCGTTTTATTCTTTCGGTCATCGACTACGCGACGCGCTGGCCTGAGGCTATTCCCTTGAAAGACATTACGGCTGACCATATCGCTGAAGCGCTTATGACTATTTTCTCGCGAGTCGGATTTCCCGGCGAGATTCTTTCCGACAGAGGTCCACAATTCACCTCTGAACTATACAAAAAGGTGCTGGAGTTAGCGGGCATTAGGCAGAAATTAACGTCCCCCTATCATCCGCAATCAAACGGTTGTTGCGAGCGGTGGAACGCGAGCATGAAGGCAATGTTAGCCCGCGTATCTGCCGATAGACCAGGAGACTGGGACCGTCAGCTCCCCGCTATTCTTTTCGCCTATAGGGAACTCCCGCACGCGTCCACGGGTTTCTCCCCATTTGAACTATTATACGGACGTAAACCACGTGGCCCGATGGCCATTCTTAGTCAATTGTTCACCGGTTCGGAAACCGATGATTATGATACGCGCTCCGCGTATCAATATGTTGTCGATATCCGACAACGAATTGTTAATGCATGTCAAACGGCCCTGCAATTTGCATGCGCTAGGGCGCGTCTTTCAAAATTTTATCGCGATCAGGGCGCCCACATGCGCGCCTTGTCAGTCGGAGATCTGACACTTGTACTTTTGCCTCAAACGCAAAATAAACTCCTTCTAACGTGGAAGGGACCATATAGAGTCCAAAAGAGACTCTCCAGAGTCAATTACTTGATAGACATCCGCGGGCAGCAAAAAGTATTCCATATTAATATGCTCAAAAAGTACCTGCCTAGCGATGATCGTCGTCGAGGCGACTCCGTTCATGTCATCGCAAGGGCCAACGCGGCTTTAGTTACTGTCGACGACGAGGACCCGTTAAGTATCGACAGATCCTTGCCCATATTACAAGCCTCCGAGAGCATCAGTGATATTAATATCAGTGATGAGCTTACGCCGTCTCAAAAACAGGACCTTACGGACCTGCTCCAAGAATTTGCGACAGTGTTCACTGACCTGCCCGGTTGTACGTTTTTAGTCCAACATGTAATCCGTCTCCAGACAGACGTGCCTGTTTTTGTAAAACCGTACCCGTACCCGCTGCACGCTCACGAAACAATAATCACCGAGGTACGTGCAATGTTACAATTAGGCGTAATAGAGCGGTCTACAAGCCCTTATTGCTCGCCCATTGTGTTAGTCAAGAAGAAAGACGATACCGTGCGCTTCTGCATTGACTATAGAAAGCTCAATGCTATTACCATCTATGATGCGGAACCCATTCCCAATCAGGAGGACCTTTTCGCGCGGTTATCTAACGCCACTATCTTCTCTAAAATAGACTTATCCAAAGGATATTGGCAGATTCCTCTCGAAGAGGATAGTAAACAGTATACAGCCTTTCAAACCCCTTTGGGTTTAATGCAATGGAAATATATGCCTTTTGGACTGGTTACTGCACCAGCAACTTTCGCGCGCATGATGAACATCTTATTAAATGAACTGCGCTGCGTGTTATCCTACTTCGATGATATATGTATTTTTCAGACCGATTGGGCTGGCCACTTGATGGCCCTTCGTGAAGTCTTTGCCACTCTTCGCCGAGCTGGCCTTACCGCGAGGCCCAGTAAGGTCTTCTTGGGCTATTCCCACATAAACTTCTTGGGTCATACCATAACCCGCGGGGTTCAGACTCCAGACAATCGCAAAATATCCACTATTTTGAAACTTCAACCCCCTAAAACTAAAAAACAAGTCCGTAGCTTGTTGGGACTTTTGAATTACTACAGGAAGTTCATACCAAACTTTTCTTCCCTTTCAGCCCCGTTATCTGATCTAACGAGGAAGAATTTTCCAAATAAAGTCGTCTGGACGCCTCAGTGCGCTGATGCCCTTCAGACTATTCAGAATTTATTTTCTACTTTCCCCCTGCTTGTTTTACCAGATATTCGCCAGACCTTCGTCGTCCGTACAGATGCGTCGGATAAAGGTATCGGCGCCGTGTTGCTCCAAGAGCATGAAGGTTCCTTACGTCCGTGCTTTTACGCAAGCCGGAAGCTACTTGATAGAGAGACTCGATATGCGATTATCGAACGTGAGTGTCTCGCGATTGTTTACGCGGTCGATGCATTTTCTCGATACTTATTAATGTCCGAATTTATAATTGAAACGGATCATCGTCCATTACTATTCCTCAAGTCGAACAGAGCGAGAAATGCGCGACTTACCCGATGGAGCCTTGCGCTCCAGGAATACAAATTTACCATTAGAGCTATACCTGGAAATGATAATCTACAAGCCGATGTGTTGTCCCGGTTAATTTAGTATCATTATATAGTCTGTAAACATTGAGGTTGAGCATTTTTCACCTTATTCGGAGACCGTGGATGGTTTCACATTATTTGTCCTACAAGTTATGGGCATACTTTCTCAAAATTTATGTGATTCCTTTATCCACTAGCGTCCATTCTGACCAAGACCTGAGTTCCAGACAACCTTGACGCCTTTGTCTGCGGGTCAATGAGATGAGGAAATGGCAAACCAAGGGACCAGACCTACTGCTGCCAGGATACCATTACGTTAGATTAACCATTGTTTGTACATGTTATATATGTCATAATTACGCTCAGTGAAGCTATGAGCTAGATGCTCAATATTTTAAGTCTTTACAGTATGTCTTTGTGAAATAGGTTATCACTTTAATTGTAACGATATTGTTACATTACATATATTACACTATACACAATTACCACATATATTATAGAACGTCGCATATGTCCTTCAGAATGCACGTTCTCAACAATTTTTTTCATGACTTTCAGTTAACGCTATAGTTTTTCCATATGGCTTCCAAATGTATTCTGACTTAATGACTTTAGTACACATTGTGTCGTTCAAACCCTAAGTTTTCACTGGGGTGGGGGATGTGTCAAGACCAGATTTAATTCATAAGAGTAAATTTTTGCGAGAGCAGTAAGTAATTTTTAGAAACGTAATTATTGTACGAGCCAGCATAACTTGGCCTTGAGCTGGTCTCGTAAACAATGTGTTTTGAACAGTTTTTTCCCTGATAGATAGACAGAAGGTGGGGAAGGATAGAGGGACAGCGTAGGTGTGCATGACTGAGCACTTGTTGTATCTCGTGTTTTGAACTAGGGGTAGTAAAGAGGGAAGGGGTGAGTAGGAATTAAATGTTATTGAGACGTCTGTTGACGTACAGAAAAACCGTGATCCAGAGTAAAAGCTCGGGGTTTTGAACATGTTAAGAATTTATTGCTATAAAATTTATATTATATTGTATTGAAGTAATTCGACCTTTGATGTCGACCCAAGGTCGTTGCGTAGGGCTGTTACTTAAAATAACTCAGTTCGGCAGCTGAGCTAGAAGTGGTTGCACCAATCACAATCCAGGAATTAGACGGTAAGCTGCAGATGCAGTCCAGTATTTAAGGCCATACAGAACTTAGTTCTGGGCCACATGTAGAAAATCCATTTACGAGGTGGACGGCGATAGTCCTCAGCCAGATGAGGGACATGGAGACGCAGTTGAGCAGTCCATTGTGAGGGGCCTGATTTAAAGCTCCAGAGCCTAAGCTACTTGGTTTGATATAAACCCACAGCGTTTACATCCAGCGCTCTCACTCCCAGTGAGGGCCGCATGGTGAGAGTCTAT
Source organism: Onchidella celtica (assembly GCA_963931925.1). Taxonomy (NCBI): domain Eukaryota; kingdom Metazoa; phylum Mollusca; class Gastropoda; order Systellommatophora; family Onchidiidae; genus Onchidella; species Onchidella celtica. Next base: position 39,317,791 of record OZ007568.1, on the reverse strand, counting down.
ACTAATTTGTAATGATGAAAGTGAACCGTTCTACTTACTTTTGAAGACAGTTTCAGAGCTACCGCCAGACAACGCATGGTTGTACAAGCATTCTCCATGGCGTGTCTAGAGGAAATGTCCACATCATAACATGTCTCATTGAATTAATAGAATTTAAACTGTTAAATCTGTCGCCACGTGCGCGGATTCTATTTGCCATATAACTCATATGACCTGCAAGTAGTTAGATTGAATTCGTTAGTCTTTATAAAAGCTGTAGTTCCATTAGTTAGATTCAGTTGCCTTTGAATTGATATATATATTTATAATTATATTTGTTACATTAATTCCTGTAATTAAACTGCTCTACAGTTCTGCTAAAATTGAAAGCAATTGATTTATTTAGTTTCTAGAGTGCAAGTATTTATTTTTGTGTGTTCGTCGATTGTGGGAGCGGACCTCGAAAGAGTGTCAGTCGAAATATCCCCATGTAACCCACAACGCGACATTTATGGTGCAATATCTCATCATGTTTATTTCTTGTTTTGATTTTATTGTAATTTACTTAGTTAAATTCCCAGTCAAAGAGGTCATAGGTCATTGCCCCAGAAACTGTGACTTTGAGAAAGCACGCGTAGTGCTATAAAACGATCAAAACAAAATTCCTCGTGTTCTCTTGAATGATTTCTGGAACAGGTGAAAGCTCTGAGATCCAGAATTAATGAAACTTTTCAATGAGCTGGAAATGGATTAACCGAAGAGACTGAAATTCGTGTGTTTCAGAAGAAAAAAAAGAGAGAGAGGGAGAGAGAGAGAGAGAGAGAGAGAGAGAGAGAGCGGAGAGAGAGAGAAATTTCAGAAAAGAAAGAAAACAACAAAACAGAAGAAGAAGGAAAATAGAAAGATGTATCAGATAGCGCTTTACATCGTGATAAAATTGAATGGCTTGCCATTTGTATGGTTTTAACGTTGCTATCATTTTTATAATTAGAGTTCGTGACTGTGCAGCTAGTTCTGAAATCTGAAAGTACGCCTCTATAGAATAGCTGAAGGTCGTATTAGTTTCAATGAATAGAGATGGAGTTTGCCTTGTCACAACTATAAGGAAAATCGTTAACGGCGTATTTTGAGCAGTAGTCAGGTTTACAATTGATTGGATATTAATAATATGTTGTTTTTAGTATTTGTGTCCGGACATCCGCAGTACCTAATTATATTTCGACTGATATTATTATTGCCGTTTTTATTAAAGTCGTTCTTTGTACCCAAGACCTTTTACATGAGATTTATTCAGATTCGTTTAACCACTCATCGTATAAAGGAAGTCATAATTTAGGATTTATGGCGGCCATAAATAAATCTGTCTTTTTCATTATACATGTATTACATCAGTAAATGCAACAACATTGAATCACAGTCATGTACGAATGCCAAACAAAGTAGAAAAATCACAACTTCTCGTTTGCCTTTATCACTCAAGAACTAAATCGGGATGTTTTTGTTACTTACATTTTTCTCAGAAACCACGCCACCGCGATCGATTATGTTTTAAATCGTTTTTCGATTGGCTCGATGTTACACGCGTCGGCGCTTTCTTTGTCTTGTGTCATACATGGAATCGTTTCCTTGCAGGTTCATTGATTCGGAAATAAAATATTATGGAACTAGCCAGGAATACAAAATATTGAATTGCAATTGCGCTTGTCACCTTTGCAGTGTATATGACTGTTGTATGGATATGTAGAGAGAGTGTCAAATAACAAGAGATGTGCCAAGGAGCCCCAAGACAGATCGTTTTATGACATTGACGGACACCTCAGACTCGCGTTTTGCATTCAGATAGCCATGCTTGGAGCCAGGGTCGGGCTTAGGAGCTGTCGAGCTCATTAATTGAAGTTGCCCAGTTTTTTTTTTATCTGTAAAACCTGCAATGTGGTGTTAGGTGTATGTTGCAATGTGTTGTTGTAATGGGTACTTGACAAGACTGTAGTGCCTCTGCTTGGAGTATGTAGCCAGAATATCCCGCATATTCATAGCATGGCAATGTAATTGTGTGCTAATTGAACAACAACAACATCATCAACAAACAACAAAGCCAGGAAATCTATAGTATCGCAGCAGAGGTTGGCACAAAGTTAAAATGTGACCCTTCACCCCATTTCTATGTACACAACAAAAAAACAACAACAAACAAACAACAACATGTAAATCACCATGTTCCACATTAGAAACAAACAAAAGACTGGCCGAAGGGATGCAAGAATTAATAATTTTATCCAGTTTTCCCACTCTAAGTTGTAAAATAACACAGGACGTCAGTGCTGCAAAACGCGTTTAGAAATTATAATGGGAAGATGACTTAATGATAATTATTATTTAGGGCAATTTCCATTTTGAATCACATCCCATATACATCGAATATGATGCTGGGCAAATCAGTGCATCAGCAAAGACCTCCTTTCACAGTCTCACGACAAGGAAAGTGTACAATAAAATACAAACTAATACTCGAATGTGGGATTGAATAACAAGAAGATTAAATCTCTCTATGTCGTATTGTCCTTTTTTTGTTTTGTTTTTCATTTAAATATTGAATCTAAACAAATATTGGCTTTATTCCGTCAGGCTGTGTGAAATACGACCCCCCCCCCCCAACCCCCACCCCAGAACCCCCAATCCCCATTCCCCACCCCCATTCCTCACCCCACCCCACCCCTTTTTCGGCCACAATTTAACTTTGTCAGAACGTCATGTAGTAGACGTCGCCATACATATTATTATTTCTGTTTACCCGACGGGATGGTTAAGTCCCCCGTTGTCAGAGGTTTAGAAATTGGATTTTGTTGCAGTATCTTTGACTTTGGGTCTCCCGTTGCATCCAAAATTTTACTCATGAAACAGAATAATCTGTACTTGTAAAGGCTCCATGGGATATCGAATCCCTGCTTTGGCCTTGTTACTGTAACCATCAGAAAAAGTCGTTGGGCTAATTTTAACTACGCGAGCTACGTCCCACTGTTTGCTTGCCTCTTTCCTCCTCCGCCCCACCCCCACCAGGTTTATGACTGTCTCGGTATGTTTGTCCGTGTCTGTCCGTTAGTCTGTTCAGTTACACCTTCAAATCTCTCTCCCTTTTTTGTTTTGGTTAATCTGTTGGCGTGACTGGCGTTCTGCCAATATGTGCCTTGCTACTCTGCCTGTCCAGTATTTTCATTGCATTTACATTCTCATTTGTGTAATTGCCTTTTTTCTACTCTATTATTTTCTGTCTCTCAGAATAAGCACATGCATGTTGAAATTAGGAGTGATGTTTGTGTTGTCCAGAAAACCGATTCAATCAGTCTTTTGGGGTGTCACCTCATCTGCTATCTCACTGTCGGTCTATTTGTCCGTCTCTCTTTCTCCTCACGATCTCTCTCACACCCCCCCCCCCAGTCCCCGGACACACACACACACACGCACACTCTTTCCTTCTCTCTCTCTCTCTCTCTCTCTCACAGACACACTCACTCACTTACTTTTCATTCTTTAATATGTTTGCCACCGTCTTCACTTCAATAGCTTTAATTTATCTCAAAAGATAAGAAAATACATTCTTAACATGAAAGACAAAGATAGCCAGTGGCATACATTGGTATACGACTTTTGCCCTCCAGTTGAGAGTAATTCAAACAAATACAAGACAACAAATTGAGATGAGCACTAACCCCATTGACACACAGATTATGGACCACAGATTAGACACACACACAGCGTTAATGGCGGAAGTCCCCTCGTCCTCACAGGTGACTTGTTTTTGGGGTGGTTACATAACAGTAATATATATGGAGTCGTGATCATTTGAGGGGATACTTGATACTGTTTACGCGGGACTGCTGAAGTTTTAATAGACTTAGATACATATTCAGTACCGGCAACGAAGTTTCAAATCGTTAGTACCTTACCGGGCTTCTCCATTGTTGATACCCACCATGAGATATTCGCATTCTTAAAAGCAATATTAGTTATCACTGTCAAGAGTAAGTATTTTAAGTCCAAGGCAGTTTCTCCTGACATTATGTTACATTTTATATATATCTATAATATATAATTATAAATATAATTCTGTCGTATATTTTTTTCTCGTTGAAACCTGAGGTTTATATCGAATACCAAATTAGAGCCACGATATAACTCTGATTTAGTGATTGTGAATACATGTTTTCGTCGATACGGTTTTAACCTCATTTACTCTTTTATGTCTATCTCATTACTGTGACCATTGTGCATGGTGAGACACAGACTGCTGACAGAATGTTTTAACCCAGGGATAGGGGCGCACTGAATCAAATCTGTTTTGATTCGGTTTCATTGTGAAATGTGAAACTGTGGAATGTAACAGGACCTCGTGCACTGGTAAGACCTTAACTCATTCGCTACGATAGGCCGAATATTCGGCTCGTGGATTTTCACTTCGCTACGGAAAGTTGAATATTCGGCTCAAGTGGACACCGATTTTTCCAGCACTAATACCTAATCCAACTTCTCAAAATACTGAATTCCATCCTGGTTCATTGATTTTCCTTTACTTTTGTGTCTAATGTATTATGTCTTATGTTTGTAGTGAGTGAAAGAAAAAAACATATTCGAACTAGAGTCTACGTCTAAATTTCAAACTGGATAGTGTTGAGAGTTCCTGTCCACATCTACAAAAGTCACCGTAAGGAATGAGTTAACAAGTCAGACTGATCTGGTTGATTCAAAGGAAGTTCAAGTCTTGAGTCAAAACCGACGAGAAAATAGACTTGCCTCAGTGGGCCACTGCCTTGTCAGAGACAGCAGTTTTATGCTTCACACGAGTATAGGTACAGGGTAAGGGTTCTCGAACACATTTTGAAAACCTGCGTATACCGGAGCAACCATTTCCAGGACATTGGAACGCAATCTACAACGAATTTACCTGTGTATTCACAGACGTGTCTGGGCTGGAATGGTGCCTTTGACGGCTGTTTTAATGAGGAAATGGATATATTTGGTATTCTTCCTTTGTCTACTGTCTGGAGCATTGGTGGCAAACTCTGTGTGACATTATATTGGGAGAGAGAGAGAGAGAGAGAGAGAGAGAGAGAGAGAGAAAGAGAGAGAGAGAGAGAGAGAGAGAGAGAGAGAGAGAGAGAGTGTGTGTGTGAGAGAGAGAATAGATGGCTGAAAAAGGTCGTATTGTATGCATATTTATAAGCTAATGTTTCACATGATTTACCGCCCTTGATCATAGTTCCGATGTGAAAAGCAGGAGGATCCCATAGCACTCTGCGCGTCATTAGGAGCACAATGACGGCCATTAACATGGTCCCTGGAACGTTTTCTACTTTTTTCTTTCTCTAACACCACGGCCTTAAATGCTGCCACTGCCATTTCTGCCACTATCAGTAGATGCTACTGCTTCTACTACTGTTGCTACTAATAAAGTGACTGTCACTCCTGTAAACGATCTTAGTACTTACGAAGATCTTTTCTACAAGTGCTGCACTTGCAAGTTTACTCTACTGCAGCTGCCTTTTCCGTGCTTTTCTTTATATTTTAGTCTAATTCATCAACCACATTTAATTAAACATTTCATGATCCTCTTTTACTATTACTTTTCTCTCTTTCACCCTCCCTCTCTTTCATCACGTTAACCCCATTGACACAGCATCCTCCCCCTATTTAGTGTATAGCAAAATAAAAATATATAAATAAATCGAATTTTCACTTTGTTTATACAGATCACCAGTTGCAAATAATTTTTTTTTTCAGCCAGGAAAATTTTTGTAAACAGTGAAGAAAAAAAAAATGAGATGAAACGTGGCATTTAATAAATTTTACATGATACGTTATGCTGGCATCTATTAAAATGTGTTTTGATCTCAGTGTCACAGAGAGAGTTTTTCATCAAGCGCTCTGCTTCTTCCTGTTTTGCATGCGAAGTAGGTAACCACCATTTGCAAACTGACTAACTTATATGACGATAAATAGCCGATTTTCACAGAACTGCGGAGAATTTACAACTCAACATCTTTGTTCAAATTCACTCATGGAAATGTTTCCACGATCATGGCCATGTGTTGATCTGCTCTGATGGCCAAGGTGATAATAACGATGCTCATTAATCGTAGAATTACATCAGTAAAACAGTTTAATCAGTTGATTTATGGCGCTGTAAAGATCAATAAATAGTCCATTATTTTCGGGAGTCGTGTTGCTCTGTATACCCCAATGAACACAATGATTATTTGGTTCTTTAATTCGGCATGCTATGGGAAACCGGGCCGATTTATAACCAGATCACGACCCATTAATCCTCCCCAAAAATAATAATGGTCAATATCTGGCAATTCTCCCGTGCGATGGTCCGCAGTACTTATTCTTCTGTGGCGATTTACAATGCGCTCTTTCTGTTTCTCCATCCCCTGCACCCTTGCGCTTCGTTCAAATCCCTTTGCTGCAAGTTTGCTTTTTTTTTCGTTGTTTTCTTTCAGATTCATGAGTACAGTAACATGTCAATACAGTTTTATTGAAACTGATTGCCAGTCTTTCCACCTACAAACTTATCCACCCAGCCATCCATCTTTCTATCCATTCATCCATCCATAAGTGCATACATCCATCCATCTATCCTTCCACCTATCCATCCATCCATCTGTGTGTGCTCCCACCCGTCCGTCCACCACCCGCCCATCCATCCACTTTCCCATCCACCCATCAACGCTGTCTTCTGTTGGTCAGTAACCTTCTCATTCTGTAGCTGGATCACATAACGTATTCTCCTCCTTCCTTAGTGTGGCCCCCACCCCGTGTTAAACAAGAACAAGAACAAACAAAAAAATGATATCTCCTACTGCCATCCTGTTCATTAACTCTGTTAGCGCTTTCACTCCCTCCTCCCCACACTCTTCTTCACTTATTACTCAATCACATTTCACCGATATCTCCTTTTTGTCATCATTATGTTTCCTGGAACACCTCACCTTTAAAGCCCATCTTCTCTAAGACGATCTACGATACCACTGGGAAAACCCGCCTATTTTGAGAGCAGAAAACATTAAAACTGAATAAACGGGATGAAAACTGCGAGGCTGGACATCGAGCCAGCTGTCTCAGTGGCTTTTCGTCCAGATTCAGGTTACAGCTGGTATTCTGTAAAAAATTTCCACATTATCAGCTCAGAAAATCAAACGGCAAGATCGCTAGACAGCTTCCTTAGCGACGAATTCAACTCCCCACGTTCCTGTTTCACTTGAAAATGGTCGAATTAGGATCCCAGAAATGTACCTGAGATCGTTAGGCAGTTTCCTTAGCGACGAATTCAACTCCCCGGGTTCCTATCTTACTTGAATATGGTCGAATTAGGATCCCAGAAATGAGACTTTTTGTGATTTTTGTTTGGGTATAGTGGTGTCTTGTCAGGGGCAATTTTCACTAAAGGCCCTGAAAGAAAAAAGATGCTCACTGCAGCTTGAAAAAGTTTGAGGAAATAAAGGATGAATGCAGGAGCATAATAAGACTGGATTGTTGAAAGTGGTAACAAAAAAATATTGACGGAAACAGAAGGTTGAGAGGTTTCTACAATTGCTGGAATGTTGACTTTGATTGATGTTGGTGGTGGACATTTTGATGATTAGTCTGGTGGAGGACAAGTGAAGTTTGTTTTGTCAGGATTTTAGTGTAGGATCATGTGAACTAAGGAATTAAAGGGGACCTCGCGCAGTAACATGAAAGCTACTAGAACGATAAGATGAGACAGCGTCTTCTTCGCACCACTAAAAAAACAGTGCATACAATTTGCGCGCTGATGGGGGGGGGGGGGGGTGGGGCTCTTGGCCCATAGTATGGAAAGAATGCTTGATATAATCTTGAATTCATGATGCAAAATTGTGACAGTGCTACTACAGCGACTAAAAAAACAAAACAAAAACCCAGCGTTTTCCCACAGCGATTGAAGTTATAGTTCCACAATAAGTGACGTCAAAGAAGGCCTATGGCGATAGCTGAAAAGAACGACATTCAGTATTTTCCCTATTTGGTTTTGTAAAATACGGTCCCTTACATCACTTCCGCGCGTTCACCGCTAGGTGGCGGTGCAAAATCTGTGCACACTAAAAGCACTAGCTGTCTCATCTTATCAATTGTAGTATCTTTGGTAGCACGACCGAAAAGGAAAAAAGTCTATAATATGACTAGCAAATAGTCGGACGCGCCAAAAACTGTCTTGAGGCAGCTGGCGACAGGACACACCTTGCGCGCTGAGTCAACACTGACACAGATCCACTTGACTCGGTAGGCCACTAACAGTAGAGTGAAGGTGTCAGTAGATGAAAGCAGTGGTGGCAGTGGAACTGTTGTAGGATGGCACTGATGATGATGATGATAATAATGCTAATAATGATGATGACGATGAGGGCGATCATATTGATACTCTTTTTTAATTGTGTTTGTGTGTATATGTGTGTGTGGGGGGGGGGGTGGGGCAGGGGGGCGGACGGGGGGAGAGTACTAACGGTAATACTGATGACGATTGGTAGTGGAAATATTTGTGATGACGGTGTTCATTTTAATAGCAATATTGGTGGTAGCTGCGGTGTTGATGATGATGATAATGAATCTGATCTGTACGATCATCGTCTTGATAGTATTGATGGTGGAGATTATTTGCTGATGACGAGATCATAGTATCAGGTTTACCGTAATTCGGATGGACCCGGTAGCAAAGAGAGGACAGGTATTGCGTCTGCCAGGAAAAATTTACTGGTGCCGTTGCGAGTGGAAAGCAGGCGATAGTTCGTCCCCTCTAACTTTAAAGCCTTCCCACAAATTTTGTTGTTATTCGCCATGATAAGAAATGGCAAAGGTTTGTGGACACACTTCTTCACTCCCCCGCCGCCCCTCACTTACACATACACACACGCTCTCTCTCTCTACATCCATCCATCTACTCACCCACTCACGGTTTTCCCCACTCACCATCGTCACAGGATCTCCCTCCGTCGGTGCCACCGCTACCTTCATGCGCCCCGCCCACCCTCCTCCGCATGGCGTGATCGTTCTCAATGAAATATTTGCATTATTGTCGTAATATAACACCCCTTTTCTCCCCCTCCCTCCATCCTCTCTTCTCCTCCACCCTGTACTGAATGCTTCACAAAGAAGTGCAGTACCACCACTACCGTCCCCTCTCCCGGCACCCCCCTCCACCACCACCAATAACCACCATCAGGAGCACCATCATCAAGACCACTACCTCTAAGTAGTGAGAGCTGTTCTTGAGGCGTCAAACCAATTTGACATCGCAGAAGAACAGAAAGTGGGAAAGAAGTGAGAAGGAGGAGAAGAAAAGTGAGGTGCGTTTGAAATAAAAACAAAAAACAACAACAGGGAAACAAAAACGGTGCGCATGGCACATTTTTGTAGAAAAAGATATCCAGTGTGACACAATGTTGTAATTTGGCCGAGGAAGGCGCGTGGGTTCATTACCATAGCAAGGCGGTGGAATACGACGTGTTATCATCTTGAGACTGATTTTTTTTTCATCTGAAAATCAAACTTGCTGTCGTTGTTATTCTTGCTTACTTCATTTAGTGTTTTGTGTCCCACTGTTGGGAAGAAAATTGTTTCAATTCAAGTGCCTTGTAGTGATGTGTTAGTCTAACCAAGTCGTGGAGGTGTTTTTATAATGAACAATAATGAATCATAGTATTTTAGAATAATTTCAGTGTAAGTTTGTCAGTGAAAAATCTTCACAACGAATATTGGAAAAACACGTAGAGAAGGCGGAAACGAACATTTTGCAGCTAGTAAACCAGATTTGATATGTTTACGTAAGTACGACTTTAAAGTGCAACTTGATGTATTTCTCTGGGACGCATATTGCTGATGGTTGTAGCTTGCGGACAACTATTTTGTTTGGTGCCATTCTCTTTCTTCACTGGATGTATGTATATAGTCTTGCGTAAGTTGGTATTTAATATTATCATGACAGTATGGTGGCTAATCACGCCATTGTTTCTGCAGTTTTACAGCCGCATGTTTCGGCCTGGCATTTAATTGAAATTGGGAGACAAAAAGAGTTTTATTGTCCTTTTTAAAATTTTCTTTAATCTTACAGATGTGATTGATAACGAGCTGTTTATTGGATGAACGAAAGAGTTATAGTAAATTATTTATCTTATGAACTGTTATTTTCGATATAGTGCGTGTGATCAGCAGAAGCAGCAACAACAACAGAAACTGCATTAATAACGTGACTTTAACGCAGTAAATTGTTCAAATGAATTCGCAAATTCATACGAATACCCGGAGGTATCAACTTTGGAGTGAGCATACCACAGATACGTCCATATTCAAGCTTATACACAAGCTGTATCCTGGAACCCTGTACTCTAGGAATGAGTGCGAAGTAAGCATAATGAAACAAATCGAGAATTCGTGCACAAAATTTTAACTGGTTGAACAGCTGATGACAAGAACTCGGGGTTTTAACCCCTCTTATGGATATTAACTACTATTGTGTGATAGAGTAATAAAGAAGAATGTTTTCAACAGCACAATTTATAAATAATAAATATGCAGCTCCTTTAATGTGCCTATGAAATAAAGAGTAGTTTATCTCCCATTCATTGATTTTGAGAAAATTGAGTTCAGTTCGAAACTATTTTTTATTCTTTGATTTAAAAGCAAGGCTAGAGAAAAGACACGAAATAACTAGTTCATTTTGTCACGGGGGACCATTATTGAAACTGGAAGATAAGAAGATCCTGTGCATCCTCATAAGTTTATCTCAGTACCCAACAAAAGTGGTGTAAGTCCACTACTTTATTCAAGGGCACAATTTAAAGTTCGTATATAGTGCGACACACACGCACACGGACAGCAAAGCAGAATCGGCCCTGGCGAGGGTGTGTGTGGGGGAGGGGGGAATTCAATGGGCAGTCTTAGTGAACCCCGGGGAGGATTCAATGTTCAGTCTATGTGGTTCACCGAAGTTGTACGACTTAAGATTTGTCCAGTCAGTATTGTCTGTCATGGGCAAAGCACAACTCATGTACCAATACACCCGCCGGTGATACTTGAGAACAGAAAAAAAAATTATATATTTGCCTTTTTCACAACTTAACAAATGGCACTTTGTATTGATGCTGGTGATATATTTAAAAAAGTGGCTTGAATGTTATTTAGAAGACAATATGACCGTTAACTAGTTTTTATTGGCGGCGCGACTCGATCAGTCTGGCGGAGATAGGTTTTATTTAAGAAAAACAACACACCAAAAAACATAATATATTATCGATCTTCTAGAGGGGCGTCATTTAGGAAATTGACCATGTCATAAAATGTTGTTTTAATGTGGTGTAAAGTATTAGTCTAGTAGCACTCTGAGACAAGTCTATGTTGCGTCGGTTTTGAATCAGCCAGTGAGACAGACTTGTTTCATTCTCAGTAATATGCAAGGTCCCATTTGACTCCATAATCAACAAAGCCGAAGCAAAACAGGGCACATAATTATGACTCAGTGCGCCATTGACTTTTCGGATCACTGTTCAGAGGAAGAATTATTACAATCCTTTCCTTCACGATTTTTCTGATTGTTCAGTTCAACGGTCTCTGGAGTTTACACACCAAGAGCATTTCGCGTGTTTTTCTACCACTTGTGATAAACAGAGTAGGACCATCTGGGCCCAAAGAGGTCCAGCACTGACAAAAGAATTTGGTTGTCAAAAATTTGCTACTTGGACGTGTAACAAAACTGAGATAAAATTTTATCCGTAATGGCGAGAATAGACTTTCAGCAGTCACAGGTTTCCGAGTTCTACGAATGTCTAACGATGTCTTTTATGCTCATCTCTCCACAAAGCGTTCTTTTTTTCTGTTCTTTTCTTCATTTAGGCTGGACTTTTGCGTGGATTTTCTTTTGTTGTTTGTTTTAATTTAAATCTGCCCACTCAGCCTTGAGAAATCAAAATCTTAACGCAGTCTTTCATCCATCTCTGATGTGTAAAAGGCAAAGGGTTCTCACGCATAAGTAATGAATGCAATCCGACCCGTCTGCGATGCTCTCTTTTTATCGCCTTTACGTACAAGTCTAGAATGTCAGAATTTAAACGAGTATTGATTGACAGACACTCGCTGGGGTGCGATTGTCTTCTCTGTCTGCCCGATTCTGGAGGTTGTCTGAAGTTGATTTGTTCGTAATTCCTGAATCCAACTTATGGCTCATTATGTTAAAAAAAAAACACAAGGAAAAAAACAACCGACGTTTAAAAAAGGAAAGAAATGCCTTTACTTCGTTCGTTGCAATCGACCTGTGTGTGGACTATAATAAGCCTGATAAAATTTAATAACAAACGCCTGTTCTTTTCTCTCTCTTCCCCCCCCCTCTCTCTCTCTCCCCCCCCCCTCTCCGTCTTTCAAATGTGGAAAAGCATGGGGCGCTCACGATGGAAACACTCGCTAACTAAATGCACGTTAATATGTATGTATGAGGGCTTTTGGGAGAGAGAGAGAGAGAGAGAGAGAGAGAGAGAGAGAGAGAGAGAGAGAGACATTTCCCATCAGAGACAAAATAAGTTAGCTGCGTAAATAGGTGAATTGGATAACTGTTGAATTCTGTATGAAGGGATTGTCGTAACTACCAGCTGGAAGGAACCTGATCCCTTTAAATGATGATTCTGAGATTCCCGGCTGAAGTAACGTGTGAACACAGTCGGTGGAGGATTGAGCAGGAGTTTTAAAGCTCTGATGCAACTCTTGCTCCAAAAGAAAAAGCAGCACCCCCTTTTCCCCACTCCTTTCTCTCCTCCTCTGCGCACTCCCTCCGTCCTTCCATCCCCAGTTCCCATTGAAAATTGTATGTGCGGTTCAGGTAAATAACTTTAATATATCCACAAAATACGTGCGAAAAGACGCGGCTTAAGTTATCAGATTAAATTTTTTAAAGTTTTTCAAATATTCATTATTATTATTATTTATTTTTTTGGGGAACCTTTGGTTTTTGGTTTGCCTGCTGATGGTGTCGTACTTTTAGTGAGGATAACAACAACAACAGCACAAAAAAATTCAAGTCTACATGTCATAACATTGGAACCAGAACTGGTTGCAAGAGCTCCCTGAAGTCAGATTTTATTACAAATCCTACTTTCTTCTACACCAGCTTTTTGATCGAGTTTGTATCGCAAAGTTTGCGTTATCGATAATTTGTACATGTATGTCAAAATATGATCATTTTCAAAGGGAATAAAGAAAATTTCTCGTTTGGGAATGCATTCATCTCGAGCGTCCAACTTGGAAACGTAAGCGAACCGTATGATTTTTCTTGATGCATCTGATGTTAGATCTATATGCTTAGTGGAATATACAGAATCAAAGCTCTCATCTAGACCATAAGAAATCAGATGTTATGAATTGGAAGTCTCGTGGGTAATCATGCTGGAAGACTGTGTAAGTCACAAGAAATGTACTGCCCTTTATCACTTCCGATCTGGTAATATTAGTCTGGGCACTCCCATGAAAACGTGGGCTTTTGTCCTAGTGCAGCCCATAAAAACATTCCAATATCTAATGAATAACAAAGGCATAGTACTTTTTTTTCTGTTTGTGGTAAAAGGCTCATAGCTTGAAGAATAAAAAACGAAAACAAAAACTAAACAACAGCGAATGAAACAGTAAGCCGTGGAGAAATACGTCTTTCAAATTTCATTTACTTTAGTTCATTTGTATTTCATTTATTCTCATTATCAGTTTTTAAAAACTATAAGTTTTTTCCCAGCCGTTTTAGTCAAACGACGGCCATTAGAGACTGAAAGCGTTGCAAGGTTTCTTTTATCTGTAAACTTTTAGTTTTAGAATTTGTTTTATATCTCTCTCTTCGTTTGTAATGTGGGGCTTTGCCCCATACATATTTCGACCGTATTTGAAGTTTGTTAGTATGAATTTTCGGACAGCCACAGCTTACAGCATCTTTCTGTGTTAAAAATGGGCTTCAGAAACGTTTGTTACATGTGGGTAATGATTGTTGCCTTGAAACAAACAAACAAACAAACAAACAAACAACAACAACAACAAAAAAACAACTTTAATTTCATGTTTCCAGGAACACAAGTCAGCCATGTCCCTCGTCTCACGTTCTGTTCAAAAGAGAAGAGCATGTTTGTTGTTTACCAACAGAAAATCAGATGACCTGGGATATGTAGGTCCGGGACAAAACACGTGATCAAACAAACATAAAAAAATAGTCATTGATCTCTTTGCTTTGCCACCCAGCCACATCAGTAACATCACTGACTGGTATCCAACACCGATTGTTTCAGTTGAAATCTGGCAGTGCACTAATGTTCCGGCATGATGTTCCCGCAAACTTCAAATGTATCTTAGGCAGCGCGGGGGCAGTTAGACAGTGTCACATCGCGGGGGGTCCCATTAGTTAATAGATCCCCCCCCCCCCCCCAAATAAAAAAAAAATTATTAGGACTTTCTGTAAACCTGGATGCAATAATATTGTCCACTTCACCGGCAACAAAGGACGACAGTGCGCGGGTCATTCGTAAACAAACATTAAGGGGATGACTGTTTTTTCGTTTTCACTAAATTGCAATGCGTTTTGCCAGAGAATCATCAGTTTTATTGCTGTACCGCCCTAGTTACAACTACATGGGCAATATGGTCATTTACAAACGCAATTTCCATACAATGCAACCCAAATGCATTCCAGACAAATGGAAACACCGTAGCATGCCAACAGCAAGAAGGGGATGCCATTCTCACACGCTGTATAATACATAGAAAAAATATGAAATATATATTACATTTATTTTATGAGAGAAAGGCTAATCTCGTCTATCTGCATCAAAGAAGACGTGCCAGGCCAGCTGTCTATGGCAAATTTGAAACACACAGTTGAATTAATTGCGAGATTCAAAAAGTACATTGGAACAAAAGTTACATTACTATGCAGATTGGCAAGAGCCGGGAATGAGAAAAATTAGAGCCATGCTTTAGGAAAGAGACAAATTCACAGCCTTGCAATGAACTTAAACCTGTTTTTTTCTTTTTTAATAGTTCGGTGACCAGGCCCACTATAATGGCGTTCGTTAATGTACTCGTAACGGAGAGATTGTATGTCAGTCGAGTTGCTTTTGAAGCCACCAATGACTCCATCGGTCATTTCATAATAAAACATAGTAGTAAAATAATATGTAAGTCGAGAGAAAAATACCAACCAAAACTTAAATAGAATAAAATACAACAGAGATATAATTGTCAATAGCAGCGAAAACAAACAGCAAACGAATAGGCCCAACCCGAGACTGTAGCCTCCAATTTCAATAGAGCAGCGCCAAGTACAAAACGACATGAAATGCAACACGCAGCTCTTGGAAATACCTTAAAATCTAAGAGATTTCCGCTGGATTTACCACCAAAGCTTTGCAATTGGAAGTGGCAGATCCTAATGCTCGCGTTATCGATAATTACCGATAATATCCTTTTTTCCCCCTCGTCCCCAAAACTATCGTTTATAAAAGCATTAAGGAAAATGTGAAAAGATGTTTCAAAATAGCATATCGCGTGTAATTGCAACCGTTTTTTCTTTTTCTTTTCGTCTGACAAATAGTCAAGAGACCTTCTCACCAGTTCGATTTAAGTGTTCAAACCAGTGGTTCTTCATAAGAGCAGAGATTTAGAATAAATATTATTGGCCCAGATAAAAATTTAAGCTTCTGGTTTTGTTTGAGTGTGATGTTTCTCTCATTTTATCCATTCACCACTCAGACCATGAGCTCACCTATGTATCACATTCATCATAATTATGCGCTCAACTATGTGTCAGTTCGAGCTCTTTATTTCTTTCATAAAGTGCTACTGAGGTCTACTCAGTGTTTTTGCTCATTCTCTTCTGCTTTTTTTTTCTCTCTCTAGTTTTATTTCCCATTCATGTTTACCTTGCGGTAGGCTTTCACTACGGAATGTAAATCTCAAACTTGTAACAATTTTTGTTTTGAGTTATCCCAACCTCATTCTCTTGTTGTCCCAGCGATTCGCAGACGGCAGGCACTTGGCCCTTTTGGGAGAATAAGAATTTCAAATCAATGGGTAGGAATTTTGGCTGGGGGAGAAATTGGGGAGGACTTTCAGTTAAAGGGGAAACTGCAAACTGGGAAAGAATATAAATATACTCTCTACAATGTGTGTGTTTCAAATTGTCTCCTAGCAGTGTAATATTCAGCCATTAAATCGAATAGAAGTTTGATGATCCATTGAAATAAGGATGCCTTTTTTTTATTCATTGCAACTAATAATGAAATTTAGATTCATACACTGTTTAAGATATTTACCACGGTAAATTATGATGGTGAAAATGTTATTAGATGGTCATTCACAGTAAGGGAGGAATTGAGGAAACCTGTGATCGTGAGACGGAGGAATGAAGCTTAAAACTCAGAGAACCACAATATTATTATTGTCCATTCAACACTTCAACGGTATGAATAGGTAAATGCGGCACGATTCTGTCACACATTATTTCCAAGGATGCGTTCACACATCCGTTCACACATCCACCCACAATGCATACTAACACATTAATTACATTACACTTTTTGTCAGCTCTGTCTTTCATTTTCTTCTCCATACACTTCTTCCCTTTCCCTCGCTTCCAGCGGGCAATTAGTGAGCGCGTCTGATAGGGTCTCTTCCTGTCCTATTGTTTTGCTATTATATTATTCTGTCTATCGTCTTGCCTCGTACTAGCATAGTTTGGCCGTTATCATGTCAAGGAGCTCTCTCCAAACTCGAACTCAAACCTCTCTCCCATCCGTTTGACCAGTAGCACTATCTACTGTACAGCTGCACTCTGGTATCCCCCCCCCCCCTCCACGCACCCTTTTTGTAGTCCTTCAATCACCATTTCCCTTATAGACTGACCATTAGTTGGATGTGTTATCTATATCATTTCCCACATTTCCTCCATCTCCCACCTTCACCCACTATCATGGAATGTCCATCAGCTGATGGCCACATCTCTCAACATCACCAGACTAAATAATTACAGTGTCCACTTTAGGGTCATCTGAAACCGTCACAAACTCCAAAACCGCGTCCAGCGAAGACGGCGTTGGCCACCACTAGGTCAGCGCGGCCGCCCTTTATAACCTTCCATTTATATTCGGTTCCCAGCGAAATCGATGATGCTTCTTTCCCATTTGAAAGGAAAAAAAAAAAGGTGCGCTGTTGTGAAGAAATTTAATAGTATCGGCGGTTAAAAAAAAAGAAGGTAATCTAATGTCATATTCACACACGAGAGATCACACGGATCGCTCTTAAAATTGTCTTAACTTGCCATTCCAACCCCTTCATTCATTTCTTTTTCATCCGCTTTCCAGCCCCCTTTTCTCCTATGTTTCTCCCCTTCTGCCTCTTTTTCGTTTCACCATTCCATAGATTAAAATGAAAGGCATCTTTATAATAAATACTTTGCCACGCTGTCTTCACTACTTAATTGCACACAAAATTGTGTCAAGACAAATAGAAAACTTGGCATGTCACAAAGATGGCAGCTGATTTATGATTATATTCTATTTGATCATCGCGTTCTTCTCATTCTTGAAATCACATTAGTTTTTTAAACTTAATAGGTTCAAGATGATCCCAAATACCAGAAGCTTGTAACCACATTTAAAAGCAAAACCAAACAAACACACACATTTTGATAACTTCTTGCAGGACGAGATGTGTCGACTTTTGTGACATTAAACTTACATTTAAACCATTTCTCTGGATGATTTATCACATCTACCGCACATGACCACCCTGCGGGTGCATGATCCTTACCTCAACCATAACATTATGATTCTGCCTTGCCGCCCCAGCTAAAGAAATTGGTTTTACAGACAAGAGCCACTATATCTAACAGTTTAACACGTCAGATCTGGGCAAAGACAAAATTAATATTCCCGTCTAGAATTGAGTTACTGAATCATTTATATGTTAACTACCCAGGTACACTGGGATTCAATGCCTGCTGTTTTCAAATTTCGTAATCCGACTTCCATAATTAACTAAATAACTACCATAAAAAAAATCGTACAAGTTTTTCTTGGCAAGACAGAGTCGTTGCTGGAAGTTAAAGGGCTGAATCAATGTGTACTGCTATGTCAACGTAAAGCCGAACGACATGCGACATTTCCCCAACAACTGTACAGTTTTAATAACTGTGCATGCAGTAGTAACCGAAGTCATTGTCGTTTGATTTATAGTGCACTAATCTTGTGCTCCATGGAATTTATAGCACTTGGAGATGGTATAAAGATGACTAGGGTTGAAAAAAGTATTTTAGAATGCGGTTGCTTCTCACTAAATTTGTTAAAAAGCCAGGTTGGCACGCAATCGATTATCATTTACTTATGTTTGTATTTGTTTTGATTGGCTGCAAATCTTCCCCGGTTTGTTGCTTGTCAGTTTTAACTCCAGCTGTTAATTCTCTTCTTATCTCCCCTTTCCTCGTCATTTTTAGGTGCGTTGTATGAGTGCATATGTGTGTGTAAGTATGTGTTTGGGTGTTTTTTGGTATGTGCCTTCTTTTGTTCGGATTACGTGTTTATCTATGGTTTTCTGTTATTTCTTTTAGATAATTGGTTTCGTTCTATTGGTGTGTTACATTTACGTCACCGAAATTGTTACGTGACATGAAAATTCACACATGTTGTTTTCTTCTTCTTCATTTGGCTCGCCGCCTTCATCCTCCTCATAATCCACCTCTTCCCCCTTTCTCCTTTGTAGTATCTCCCATATTTTCCTCCTCCCGCCCCACATAATTATTCTTCCTGTTCTTCTTTTTCTCCCTCATTCTTCTGTGCCTTGACAATCTGCTGTGTGCTTCCGTGTCTGTCAGAATCATGACGGCATAATGTGTATTTTTAAGTTCCGCCCGCATTTTTGCACCTCTCCATGTTTTGTTTGCTCTTGCATTCCTTTTACGTCTTTGTCTCAGTGCCAATCAGTATGCAGTGAACATTCCGCAAATGAGTGTGAGTTTCAGTGTGTCTGAGTACACCGAGTTCAGCGAGTCAGTCAAAGTCTCCGTGGACCATATTTACTAGAGTCAATAAGTCCTAATAATATTTGAAAAACGTAGAAGAGATTGAATTGTATGTGTTTCTTATTGCTACAAAAATATCAACCACTCTGTTTTCCTTTCAAATCATACAAAGAGATAACTTTTTTTTTTCAGGCACAGTGTGTCCAGAGTACATTACTCTCAAGGTATCTGTGACTGGGACCAGACCAATTGTACCGAGCTCACATTCCCATTTTTGTCATCATTATTTAGGCTAGTTGTGCACTGGGCTAAGGCTGTTTTGATTCGGTTTTAGTGTGAGATGTGGACCAGGAGTGAAACAGGGCTTCGCGCATTATTGAAACTTATTATTGAACAAATCTGCCTCGTTAGTTGATGTAAAGGACTTTTGCATTAAAACTGACGTGAAACAGACTTGACTCACTGCGCTGCTAGCCTAGCCCAAAGGGTCAGCAAAATGGAAAATTCAGTTCTACAGCTTCTGGCATTATTTTAACTGTTTTAATGCATGCCACTTATAGGCCCATTGCGAATGACCTCACAGAGTGTTTTTGTTTTGTACTTCCGACACCTAAAATGGCGGGTGGATCAGCTGACGAGTGTTACTTCGAGATTATGTCTAAGCGGTTAAAATGCCTGCTGGTTGCATTGCAGTTGACTGTTATGACAGGGGTAGAAAGGATGGATCCAAGCTGGTCAGATTCTCTACCATCCGTGTAAACAAGGGAGAGGAAGTGAAAGAATTGACCGAACGTCTCCCTTGTGCGTGAACACACGTGTCATTGTTTACTGTAGTGAACTTTTTCCTAGCTCGCCGCCGAGTGGTTCGCGACGCCTGAAGTGCTCGCTGTGCAAATCAGCTAACGAATCAAAATCATTGCTACCATTGTCATGGTTATGCGCGGGCTTGACAACTAAAATGGCCGATATCCGCAATGGGCCTGTACGAAATTGTACGAAACGTATTGAATTAATTCGTTTTTAAGTATTTTACATTCAATTTTGTGCCTGTAATATGGTTATGTTTTTATTCTTATAGTAAAGACTTGAAAGACCTTCCATCTAGTGATAAACATCCCTATGTTGTTGTCTGAGATAGCAGGCATTTCAGTCTTACAGTCTTACAAACTTTAGTATTCAGGTCACGATGGTCAGATTCCATTATCTTGTGTGTATTATTTCCGAAATAAATAGAATGGTAGCAATGGCTGTTGAGTTTCGTTAACCAGTTAAATACTAGAACATGCGGAACCGCAACATGATATTTTAGAGTCATGTCACAACAGGGTTGCGCATTCTCTGGCTTGGCACGTTAAATGGAAATCCTGCGTATTTTATTATACAGCATTTCGTGCTGTCGATTCTTCTGTAAAGAGTAAAAGTACAAAGAGTGCTGTATAATTTCAAACTTTTGCACAAAAATCGTCTGGCTAATCAGTGATGATTGGACATTTCCTTAAATATATGCCTGTCAATCTGAATTACTTGTGTTAATTTTCAACGAGAGAACGATTGATAAGGTTCGGGGAGCTGTGAGTACACCTGAGGGGTATTATGGATGCATCTTTTATGGCAGCTTCAACGATAGAAGACATGATAGTATGGAAGTTAAAAACTGGTTAAAAGACACGGCAACTTAAAACTCGAAATGTTGGAAAGCATGGCAGATTCTGAGCAAAGTCTGGCAATTAAAATAAAATGAGAATATTGACCGAGTCAAATTTTTTCTCTCCGTCCCAATTTAACACGAGATATTTGGCTTCCAGGTGTTTAGAGACCAGAGTCAGCGGTGATGCCAAGGAGCGTAGGCGTGCCACGTGCTACCTTCGGGGCTAATTCAAAGTTTTATGTGAGTTCACCAGCCACGATAAAACATTTCAGCTCTAGCATCTGAGTATGAGAGGTTTGCCCCCCAACCGTTTTATTTCTCCCTTATCATCAATTCTTCGCCGTTCCCATTCATTTAAAAAAAATTAATTGGAGGAATATAAATTAATTCCTTATCATTAAAGAAATAAAGTAATGATTTTCTTTATTTCTAGCTCGTATCGTAACAAAAACTCTAACGAGAAATTACAAGTTTCCTCGCAAACTTGTGGAATAGATTGTGAAAAAAAAACCAACAACAACAAAACATCTTCTCTTTACTTGAGAAAAGAATGGAACATTGCCGCCCAGCTGTGTTACTTTCAAGTCTTGTGTTTCACGAAGTAATGATATATGGAGCAGTAATTAGTAGCCTTCATTTTTGTCATGCATAATCAAGTTGCAGTTCCACAGTGTTGTAACCCAAAGGTTGAATGGATTGTACTCACCTTCACTGACCGACATTCCAGGCATGAACGCCCCAGCCTCCACCCCCACCCCCACCCTCACCCCACCGTGCCTCCCCGGCCCGATCAAAAACATTCTAACCCATTGCATTTCGACACGTTGCATCAAATCATCAAATCACGCACATGGCTTTTAAAGGATTTTTAAAATAACTGATTGCGTCCGTCGATGGTCTGGACCGTTTGCGTTCCGAACAATTATAAGATTCATTTATTCCTCTCCGATTAATTGCATGCGTCTCTTTCAGTTTCAGTTTCAGAAGTTACAATCCCCATAATGGAATTGGTATATGGTGCTAGTCTTCTGTTTTCATGCAATTCAATATTGTCCGTTCTGACACAGAGATCTGTACCATGGGGCAGAAAAGTCTTCGCTCACTACTTATGTGTTTTTGTTTTCCTTACTTGACTTATTTTGGCTCTATCGGATTAAGATAGCACAATTTATCAAGAAAACAAGACATCAGAGAGAATATGGATGAGAAGTAGGCAGGAGAAAGCAGCAGGGCGTCTCGGCCGTGCGTGTGTTTTTCTACTCTACCACCCCTGAAGGTTATCATTGCACTTCTCCCGCTGAGAATATCACGCTCGAGTAATTGGCTGAAAAATTTCGTTGCCATTGCTTTCCCCATGTTAATGGAACCACTGGGTGGGTGGAAACGAGAGAAAGCTCTCAACGGGTGACGTAGAAAAAACTTATAACTGTGGGTGATTGATGTAAACGCTGTCCATCTCTGATTAAAATGGCTCCTCTGTTTCTCACGATTTAAAATGGCACGACCTTTAGCGTTAATGAGCTGGCCCTAATTGTTGCTCACACAGCACTGCTAAGAGTGTGAGGAAAGAGTTCCATACGTTCCAACCACCCAATCAAACTAAGCCTGCTACGAACCCTGACCTTATCCCCAACTCTAAACCTTTGTTTTCTGGTTGAAAGTGTAAGGGGTAAGGTTAGGGATAAGATTAGGTTTAGGGTTAGGGGTTGGAACGTGATTAGAGATAGTTTAGGAGATCTTCATTAGGTGGTCGGGACAAACGGAACTCTATTCCAAGGTAATACATGTATTCATAGCATTCAATAGCTTTCAACGGTGGAATGCTGTGTAACTTTGAAAGACTTGCTATTGGAATGTTGAGAGAAAAAAAAAAGAATTAGAACGCGAACAAATTTGACAATAAACAGAAATGGAAGAACTCGATGAATGCAAATTGGCGATGTAGAAACCAGAGAACACGAGCCTGAAAAGCAGAAATTAATGGCAACATGAGAAAGAGAAGACAATATCACAGAATGGGCTGCTCTGAGTTTAATGCAAGGTGTGAAAGAAGATGCTTGCTGTCAATATTGAAACTGCTATATTCATAACAGATAATATTTTGCTTCTAAATTATATTTTGGTGTATCTACATTTCGTATTTGATAACCGCCGAGTTTCAGTTGTGCTTGATGAAGTGAGATAAAACACGGGCGTTTTCATTGCATGCTACTGACGTTCACTTACCTGGAGCGCTATCAGATCAAACTTTTTAAGTCATTAATGACATTTTCTTTTCTGACCTGGCGCATCACTAGAATCGATAACTATTTTCTGAATTTGTGTCTTGAACATTTTAAGATGTTCCTCCCAAATGAAACATAGGTACAGTCATAATTTTGTGACGTAGACAAGTATTTCAGTTATTATGATTATTTTTTACAGACCGGGTTGTATTACGTTAAATTTTATAATCATACACCAGTAGATTTGTATCTAGAGAAATCAAAAATTTATCAAGTAATCATGCCATCAATACATTTGAATAATACACGTGCAATATTATAAAGTTCCTTTCTTTGTATTTCTCAGGTGATATCATTACAAACTGATCGATTGGACGCAAATTTTCAGTGGAGACTCATCAGTGTGCGAGTCGCAACAGACGTTACACGTCAGGTTGTTAAACCAAACACTTAGGAGAGACTTGTGGGTTGACGTTTTACAGCATTGCTAGTTTCGTCAAAAGACATTTCAGGGCAATTGCTTTAGTGGAAGCAAAAAAACTGCCCAGAGATGAATGGTGTATCTACAGCAGCGTCTTCGACGTGGCATGACATATTTATTTGGCAGATAATATGTCAGACTCTGGCTGCGACTCGCAAATAAAAAAAAAACAACAACAACAAAGTCCCGGGTCACCCACTTAACCTTTCAAAGATTGCTCTATTCGCTTCGAGTTCATCTTGATTGGACTTTCTTCATAGGCTGCGCCAGCACGTGATGAGTGACGTCCCTGGTTGCTTACAGAACCTGAAAGTGATCTAAAATTGTTGCTTCATAGTGGAGTATTGCATGTAAATATAATCCTATTTGTTGAACTTTGACCGCTGTCAGCTGACACACGCACATAAATTGCAGAATCCCGGTGATTATTTATTTATTTTGGTCTTTACTTCATCCAGTGAATGAAAATTACACTGCATAGTGTAATGGAATCTACCTCAACTGTGCAGCATGGTAACATCGAGCTGCTGCTCTCCATACGGGTCTTTGGCAAACGTGCATGGGCATTTATTCAGAACCTCACATCAAACTGTCTACATAGGACTCTCGGGTCTTTTTTAGTGACAGTGACATTGATTAGCTAAATGAAGTTTGACTGAGCCTCAAAACGGTGCAAAAATTTTTGCAGAAAAAGGTTCTGGCAAAGTGAGGGAAATATTGTTTTAGAAAATGAAGCCATGTTGATCATGCAACGTACTGAAATAGCCAGCTATTATCTGTTTCAGTGTTCTTTTTCTGCAGCAGATCTGGGATTTGTATTGCATATTTTAAACAAAACTTGACTTAGCCTAAACCACAATGATTGTCGAAGTTGCCTCATCCTGCTACAATCACCAACCAATTTCTGAATAGTTTTCCAGGACATTCATCGCCTACAGGTACTGGAAAGCCTCGTGATTTGGTGTCATCTTTTTCACCTTGACTTCGTGAGGACCTGACAAAGGTCCCGCCAGCCTAACGCCGCCACCATTTTCCTGCTGGTGAGTCTTCCCCCTAAGAGCAAAATGGCGCTGCGCGGTTATAATAGGATATCTCTGACGGAGATGGAAGACTTTGAGGATTTCACCATGTAAGTAGGTCATAAGTATTGTTGAAATTACTGTCTCATTGTAAATTGTTATGTTAAATAAAAAATGTAGTTGTTGCTGCTGTTTTACTTGGCAGTCAGGTCGTAAGTTGTAAGCTTTACACTTCAGGTCGTAAGTTGTTAGCCATCAGCTGGGTATACGAATTTCATTGTCAGTATTTACATCAGCAGCATCATCTTAGTCATTCTTAGATTAGAATCAAAATTTAAGAAAGGCCCCTTCAGAGCCCCTTCAGTGCCGGGCGATATCTTTTACGGGTACGTTGCAGAAGAAAATAATCATTTCCTACGACCTCTAGTTATTTTTTAATACTTCCTTTCTAGGATGGCAATGCTGTTTAGCGAACAGGGTCCCCTCCGTATAATAGTGACAAGTTGGATACGCGAGAATCTCTCAGGCATGGCAGTAAGGGGTGAAGGGCATAGGCAAAGTCCAGATTAATATTAAGAAGATTAAGTTCTTGAAAAATAAAGTGGGAAAATGGAGAAATCATCGTAGCAGACAAGGACGTCACTGTGAATGACACCTTAAATCTTCTGCTGTACAAAGTATTTCCCCCAATATTAACAACAGTGTAAGAACAACAGTGTTTTATTGAAGCACGGTTTTATTACCAGCCATTTAGATTCAACATCTCATAAAACTCCACCTTCACCATCACCATCATCATCATCATCATCATCATCATCATCAGTGCCTTCGTCTGTCCACCAGCTAGACTTCTCTTCATCGTCAAAGACTCTCACGTTACAGCTGATAGAATCATTAATGCCTAGTAATTAGCATTGGGACCCTTTGTTGTCAAGAGATTTCTGCTTTTCTTATCGGTAATTTTAGCGTTGGTTCTTGGCTGTTAAGTGGTTCTATCAATTACATATCCGGAACCTAGGGCAAAACTCTTGGGTTTTTAAGTGGTTTTATCAGTTTTTATCAGCAATTTACCAACAATTCTTCCAAGGAGCCAAGTGATTTTTGTCATTAGTTATCTTTGTCAAATATGCCATGTAAAACGTTTTGAACTCATTGGCGTGAGGGCTAATGTTCCTTGTTTGGTTTTGTTCTGGAATTGGATGCAGCAACACTAAATCACTATGGATTCCCAGTGTGACTTTGGGCAACGCTTGAGATCTTAGTATTTCTATAAGAGCAATGCGTTCAAGCAAACATCGATAAACGTTGTTTACAAATGGATTGAATGTTGTTGCTTGTGCTTGAGTAAATTGTTGACACATTAGTATGTTCCGTAAATATGCAACTGAATACGTAGGCTGTTAATTGACTGAACATTTATAAATGGGTTTGCTGGATCAGTTGGTGAAAGTAGTGGTTTCTTGAATATTAAGAGGAATCGATAAATCTTGAGATTGAGGGTCAGAAACAAATCACCTTATCGGAGCTCAGTGACTGTTTGTTCGCCTTAATCACAGCGTAATCAAATGGGTCTGCCTCCAATGAGACTGTGCATATTTATAACTAGATCTAGGTTATTTATGAATCAGAAAAATAAAAATTTGGTGTGACTTTAGTAATGGTATTGATCCTGACATTGAGTCTACTTATCTCTCAATCTATCTATCTGTCTGTCTGTCTGTCTGTCTGGCTGTCTGTCTGTCTGTCTGTCTGTCTGTCTGTCTGCCCGTCCATCTGTCTATCTGTCCGTTCAGTGCCTGAAATATTATTATGCGACTCTGAAACAGAATTGAAATGAATGGAAAATCATGTGATTTTCCCCGTGAGTCCGCAATAATACACGACCAAGGTTTATGCCAGTCTCTATGTCTCTCTCTTTCTCTTTCTGTCTTCTCTCTCTTTGTCTCGCCATTCTCCCCCACTCCCCCCTCTCTTGGTGTCTCTGTTCTCTCCACCCTCCACGATCCCCACCCGTTGATTTACCGTCATTTCATTGCAATAGATTTTCCGAATGATCACGGCTATTTTGTGATTTTGTGAGTGATTAAGAGGCGGAAACAGAATAAATTAAGGTTAGATTTAAAACGTCCTTAATCTGTCCAGTGGCATGGGATAAAGTATTCATTAATTTCCTATCCTGCGGTTTACGTTACCCTCCAGTCTTCGAGTCATTAATGAGGACTCACTAACGATACTTAGTAAATTTTTTTTTTTTGCTTTTTATATTAAGAAGCAACTTCTTTTCGAAAGAACTGATGAAAGCACATCACTCACGCCATTAAATTTACATTAACAGCCAGTTAGACTTCATGTCCGCGCTGCGGAAGATTAGCTGAAATGGAGTAGTATGATTGTCATGTTATCGTTGGCGACTCCCGTTTCTATATGCCACAGTCAGTTTGCCCCAGGCTGCTGTGGCGAACATTGTTTTCTTAAATTAAGAAACTGAATAACTCTTTTTCTTGAGTCAGAGCTTAATCCAGTGCCTGGAGCGAATGTGAGTTTTTTAATTTTTTTTTTTGAATTGAGATTATCCTTGATTTCTGGACAAATACTTCTTCCTGTAAGGACAAATACATCTTTCTGTGACATTTACTTCAGAAGCCTTGCAGCAGTGTTGTTCATGTACGGGGAATTAATGGTTGTTTCATTTGTTCAAGTCTTTTTTGTAAGGGGATCAGTTCGATGATAAGGAGTCTAAATTGTGGAGCAATATAAGACTAAACACTGGCGGCTGGGTCAGAATGAGCCCATCCCGACCACGTGAAATGTAAATATTTACATCAATATGGCAACAAATTTTTGTGTCATGGCCATAATGAGCAGCACAAGTATGCTTTTAGAATAAAGTGTTTGATGAACAGAGGCCAGCCGGTTTAGTTACATGATACAGTATTTTATGAGATATTTTGAACAAGTACGGGTCATGTGTGTTACTTGTGTTAACTTACGACAGCTAATTTAAAAAAGGAGTTCCTTGATCCTAGATTAAATTACATAATATATAAGTGTTCCAGCCTTTCAAAATATTTTCTTAGTGAAAGATTACTGATTGGATGCATCGAACGAGGTTATCTTCAGTGATCTCTTTGAATGACATACAGAACTTTTCACCTTTTATAAATTCGTAAAAATCACCTGCAGGTTGAGAGTACACATTAAATCATTTTAAAATAATGCGTTTCCGAAGGAGGCAAATTATTCGAAAAAAAAAAAAAAAAGAAGACTTATTTTGATTGTATGAGGAGGGTAATGTAGGCTGGGAGACCAGACGTCCATCTTAAGACCGGGCAGCCTGACTTTTGAGCACTCTGTCTTCCGTCTGGAGCCACTTCGAGCCGGACGTTATTTTGTCCTCCACTTGCGTGGAGAAGGGGGCCTTGATTAGAAAAAAAAAAGGGGGGGGGGGGAATAAAAATTATCTCCGATATACTTAAAAGAGTGAGAACTGAAACCCATAACAATAGCTGTAGGCTATACACTCAAAGTTTACGACTGTTTGATTAGCCTATGAAAAAAAAAATTGCTTAGTCTCATTCTTAAGGTAGTGTCTTATTTACTGCATCGGATTTATCTGTAAAGCGCTTGCGTCCAAATAAAAAATGATAATTGGCGAGTTTTGTTATAGGAATGGCAATACGTTAACACAATTAGCTCGTTGATATCTTACCTCATTCGTACACGTTGCCGGTCGCATCGGCCCCAGTGGCTTCTGTGATGGTATTTTTGTGAGCATGTTTGTGTAGTGAAATGCAAAGTAAGGAGTGTGCCATGACCGGGGCGGTGAGGTCTTTGGACAATACCTGGAAATTTTGTGAAATAAATTCCAAGCAAGCAATACAGAAATTACAGGGGAAAAAACATCATTGCTAGTCTTTTAAGCCCGAACGTACGAATCGGATTAAGCTTTGACATAGCGATTCAAACCAGATAGGGATTCTGTGCCTCATGAATTATGCAAACTGCCGATCTCCGACTTGAGGGTAAAAATTATGATCTAGAATATAATGTCCCACTTCCACAGATTATAAGGTGTGGGAAACTTTAAATCTGTGAGCTTAAAAGGGCTTATCATGCCAGTTAAAAGTGATTTTCTTGGGTTTCGTGTGTTCCATTCTTTAATAATTTTTTAAAAGAAATACCACGTTTTGCAATAGTTATTGATCGGCATTTCGTAACAACGCGTCAACATTCCATTGGTTTGGAGTGTAGGTGGAAAAACGGAAGAAAGAAGGGGGCGGTTTGTCTCAAGTCATGAGCTGCCGGAAAGGAGATGAAAAAGCAAGTTGTTTTGAATGGCGTGGATCGAGAGTCCTGAACTTCTGTCTTGCTGCGTAAGAAGTATCGTAAAGCAGCATAGAGACACGAACAGCGTTATCAGAACACTGCTTCAAGCGTCCGCTCCAGACTGATTTGTAGCACTGCCTCGGGGTGATGGTGGGCCCTTTGAGATGGGAACAGTTTCAAACGCAGGTTCTTTAATCTCCAAATTTCTTTCCCCGTCGAAAGACACAAATAGCGGCATTTCCCAAGCTTTCCTGCTCACTTCATTTCAAAATGAGCATCAGCATTTACAGTACCCGAGCACAAGACATCCTCTGGAAATATGTGTCTACAGAAAGTTGGTTAGGATATTTTGGAAAAGAGAAGCACGATTTTTAATGAATTATGAAAAATGGTAGGGCCGTATATCTAACTGTAGGACATTGCTTTTAACATCATTTCAGCGCTATCCTCAGATAAAGGTATGTCTTCAGAATAGGTTATTTTGTCTCTGTTCCCCCTCTATCCAATTCTTGCTGTCGCCAAAAATGAAACTTGGAGAATGCAGACCTTTTGAATCGGCTCATATTTGTCCACAGGCCCCGGACCGCAGGTTTCAAGAAAGTAAATCCACAAACTTGTTAAAAAGATTCCTTCAGAACATATTTCAGTACACAAATTCACTATTTTTGCGCCTCGGGATTCAGATTCCATTGCCAGTATGTTGAAGTCATAAAGGCCTCAAAAGATTAAAGGTGTTTGAGCACAATCATCGGCATTCTGTAAACATAACTGCTGGCAACACTGGACATTCTGGGGCATAATGTCTCCAGCCAACGGGCTCACTTCGCACAGATTAAAAACCACCGTAAACTGATAACTAGAAAAGCATTCGAAAGAAGAAAAACTTGGAACAAAGAAGGCATGGGTTTTCGAAGGAAGCTGTTCTATCAAGAAAGAGCCATTACAATGCCTTAAGCTAAACATTTTAATTATATGTGTGGGGTAAATATAAATTGCAGAGTAAAAGAATATTCAGAATGTTTTTGACTGCACAAATGTAAATGGCTATGGTCCTTTTAAATCTGAATCCAAGAACAACTCAGGGATACTTCGACTGACCGATGTGAGCGAGGCTATCCAAATCGTTTTATATTTCAAGAGCTTGGGATCGGATAGGATTGTCATTGTCAAAAGAGGAAGTGAATTGGGTTCCTGGATATTAGAACGCGCAGCAAAGTTTCAATTTCAAGACGTTTCATTCTCAACATCTGTCAAATTAACTTTTTTTATTGATAGAAATGCTGACGATTTAGATAGTACTAGATTACCATAGGTTTTTATCGTGGTAGCGATTCTAATTCTAGAGGGGAACGAAAGGGTGCATGTGTGCGGGATGGGGTGGGGTGGGGATGGATATGCCCAGTTAAATTCGAATTCCTTACGTGAAGGATTGACATTTCACCCGGAAAGTTCGTAACACCGGCGCTTCCAAGGATTTCTTCATTTCGGCAGTCTTCAGTGGTGAATTTTGTACCTGACAAGTAACCAGAAACCATGCTGTTATGTTACACCAAGAAAAATTTATAACGCTGAGTGCAATAGCCATGACGTTAACTTCGGCAAACTCCTCGTCTGTACATACAAACGGGAGATGCTCACCTGTAGTATCGGCACTCCAGCTCCGCCATAGCAGCCACACCCCGCCACCTCAGCTCAGTTTATTTATTCTTGCATGCTGACTGTGAGATAACAATACGCACACTATCTGCAAAAGTTCAGCCACCTTTGTATTGGTAACACCTTTTCCTCCCGCAGGTTGCAGTAATGTAATGTTCACCGTGATTCGCAAAACACTGTAACTTGGATTATTATTATTATTATTTTTTTTTGATAGCAATACCAATGGTGGTTATGATAGCATCGACAACTGCGGAAAAAAATGAACAGAAAAACAACAAACCCAGTCAGTAAATAAATAAGAAAACTAAACAGTTAGCCACAAAAGCAGCAGTTTCAGGAATCTAAGAAATTAAAATAAAAAAAAATAAAGATCTACAATCACTCGCTTTCCTTGGTGGCTCACACCTTTCCGCCCCCCTCTGATTTATTGACGTGTGCAGACTGCTAGAACAACAAACATCCCCCGTGATGATTCCCTAAACTTGGCAGCCTGCACCAAGACAGCCAGGCATTGCCTGATCCATCACTGGAAGGACCCGAGCACAATATGTCTCAGATGACAACCATCGGGCAGCCTCTCCAGGTTGTCTTCGTGCGCCTCTTCTGGTGCGCCTTGGATGCACCGCTCTGTCATTGGTGGCAGCGCAAGCAGTGGCTGTCAGAGTGACTGAGCCCTACCATTTATCGGTGATTTCATAATTGCTCTGCCTGCGCTCATCTACACATGTGTGTCACGTATTGTGAAAGGATACGTTTGCACTGAGATAGCTCGAGCGTGAACTAGATGAACATTTTCTATGGAATGATTTCCTGGCACATGCACTCTGCTTTTTGTCGTGCGAAATGATAAATGACAGGTGATTAAGAAATTCCCCTCTTTGGAAATTAAACAACTTTAATGTGGCAGAACATTAAAAATAAAACAAAACGCCTGTTAACATTAAAACAAAAATCTGCGCAAAATTACCTTGTGCGTTTTATAGAAGAAACTTCATTCGTTTCAAAGGAAAATAAAGTAAATTTTATTATGACATTCATTGATTCTGTGTTGAGTTGGTGATAAAGTACGTGAAAACATGTCCACAACGCAGAAATCAGTGTCATTCGCCGTGACCACCGTCAACAATAACCAGCTAACCACCATGTAAGTACCATTATGTCGTTCTTTCCCATCGTCGCCATGCTCCATATGGCTCTGTCGGATATGATAATTTTGCCATTGAACGATATTTTACATTCAAACAAACATTATCAACAGAGGTACAGGGTGGATGTAGGAATAAAGATATATGTGTACTTCAAGGAACTGCTCAACGTTGTTTGCAGTTCTATTGAACTGCGCTGTCATCGGTGTCTGCCCACAACGGCCAGCAGTTTGAATACATGTGACAATTCAAATAGGTACACAGCTGTCGATATTAATTTGAATTAGAAATCGTGTGTGTATCTTAACTGACATTGTGTTAATAAATAAAAGTGTGTTTACATTTTTGTTTAGACTGTATTTCTTTTTTCAGCAGCGCCATTATATGGCTGGATGTCTGCAGTTGTAAAACTATGTGTCCTGCCGGATCATATGACACAGCTCTTTTTGTTTTGTTTTTAATAAGCGGTATAAAAAATTAATACTTGTGGAACAAAACTTCACTTTTATATAGAAATGATTGTTTGCTTGTAGTGAAAAGATTTCAGTATATGTTGGAATGAAGTATCCCATGGTAAGTGTAATTTGCCGTTTTACGCAAGTCACTGGATCACTGTTGAACCGACCGTCGAGATGGTCCTGCTTTGCATCTCTTGTGTGCTTCTTGTTATATCCTTAAGTATAGTTTTTGTGATTGATACTTTCATATCTTAGGTTTCAGAGATGTGAATGGAGTTCTTGTTTGTTGTGAACAGCCCTGGATGAACCGTGAAGCAGATATTAAGTTCGTGCAAAGGGCTCTATGGGAAAAGAGGAGGTGGAGGAGCACGGCATTTCTTTTTTTTTTTTTTACCTTGCTGTCTTACCCTGGACTCGTCCACAGTCATACCCGGCTTTAGTACACTGTTTTACGCGATTGTTGGTCTGTCTTTACGGCACCAGTTGGCCTTAAGCTGGCACTGATTGTGAATATCTTCATGACCAAGCATTGTGTGGAGATTGAGGCTGAATTGTTATCATGATTTCAACCTGCAGCGACATCAACAGCCCTAATCGGTTCACACACCACAGTGTTATTCTTTATCCTCATGGCATTTCTTTCCTTGGGAGGGGGTTGGGGGCAAGATGGGTTGCTAGTAATAAAGACTACAAAGATTAATTTTAACAGAGATGTTTATTTGCGGATTTGACCCAGGATCGCCCATTAGCCACGGATTTGTTTTCCTAACAGAATTCCGTGATCCACGTTTTTCGTTAGTCTTTGGTTCCCATAGAGTCTTTCTTGCAATAAAAACCAGCTACAATATGTTGTCAGTCTTAGATGCACAATGGTTAAATACATTTAGACTTCATTCATCTTGCATTATTGACATGGATTATAGACACGGCATTAATCACCGGGCAGGTACAACAACCATAACTCACACATTCATTCGCAATGAACACTTTCGGTTGTGCAGAGCCAGTAACGCAGAAATTCACATAGACTTTTCAATCTCTTTGTTTTTAAGAAAATCAGATATTAAAAAAGAACAAAAACAGAAAGATGTATCGGTATAGTTTTATTTAGTGCGAATAAATACTTCAGGGAATTCGCCAGGAATGCCAGAACATAAGAATGTTTTCATGAACTAATTACTCAATGTTCACACAGACAGCGGTGAAAATATATTGCCCAGCAGTTCCCTCACACTTGAAAGACAAGAGCAGTTGAAAAGACGGAAAGCCACTTTCTCACCTTCTGTTTTTATTGATTGATCATTGGCCTGGATTTTAGAGAGAGATTAAATTAATACTTGACATGAGCACGACCGCCTAATATATCTTTACATGAAACATTGATTACTTTCTCTTTTGATATGGTCGAGAAAAATGATGTTAAAAATTCATTCTGTAAGTGTAATGCACTTGCATATGTGGTGAAATTGATTACCAGCCTTTGAAATTGCTATAAAGTTTTTTTTGCCCGCATGGTATGGTAGCAGGGATGTCATCTTGCAGGTGCAGCACGTTTGTGGGACGTTAGGGCACATAATAATTGCCACTTACATATCATTGTGTTTCGCCATATTTATACATTTATTCCTTTTTAAAGCCTCGCTAGAATTATGATAAATGCTGGAGAATATCCCCCACGTTCACCGCTTCACCACAAATAATCCACAAGCAATTATGTGCAGATTTCAGTCACATTCGAGTAAGGAGATTATTACCTGCTTAAAAATTTGTCTCTTGCTAATTTCTTTCTTTTTCTTCTAGACTGTGAGATGAATAATTAACAGGCATTCAAAATAAATATAAAACATTTGACACTGCTGTGTAACGTGAAGGATACGTGCAAAGTCAAATATCACATCCTCACCATTCCATAAGACTGAAGTAACTCAAAAATTCGAAAAATTGAATTTAGATTTATTCAACTTCATTCAAAGTAGCATTAAATGATCTTAGTTCTAGACTTCTAAGCCTAAAGATAGTAAAATAGCAAACTTTCGAAAGGTCATCGTCACTAGACCAGTAGTGCTAAAACCCGTTTTTTGGATCTCCTGAAAAGTAGTCAAAACCGGTTGCTACAGTTTCAGGGAACGGTGACGACATGAGGCTTTGTTTACGTTTGTGGGTAAGCCTGTTTTCTTGAAAAAAGTAAATAAAACGCACGATGTGTATGCAGTTGTGATCAGGATGCCGCTAATTACCAGAACAAACATGTTGGCTAAATAAAGCTGGGCGCAAAGATTCGCCACAGAAATAAACATCTTTGTAAATTGCATGTTCAGCTAAGTAGACCCCCCCCCCCCCCAGCAATATAAAAATAAACCCCGTAACAGAAAAGAGCGCGAAAAAAAACAAAACCAACAAAATCCAAAACAGGAACGGTGTCAATAACTACCAGCCAAGTCGCCGGGTCGGGGTTCCGCATCGCAGGGCTGTAACAGGCAAACATTTTGTAGCCTGTGTCCAAAGCACAACAGTAGTGGCTAGTGCCGTGTTACGGGCCATCCACGAAGTATGTCTGCTCGAGTTCGGCAATTTTTGACACCTATCCCTTGTACGCTGCTGGCACGCTTGGCTTCATCAAACCGCTCATGCCCTTGTCCGACAATTAGAACGGCGAATGTTCATGATAAAACATTGATGTTCGAAAATTGGAAATTGCATTTTGCATGAACTATTTGATTGCCTCGTGAGATACATAGACTATATTCGATATTCGTAATCCCTCAACTGATTTTGCCTTACAACAACAACAACAACCAAAAAAAAAAAAAAAACCAAAACAAAAATCCTTTTTGATCTATAACCATACATGAAAAACTTATAATATACGCTCCCTTCCAAGCATCCGTGCTTTTTGGAAAGCAATGTAACCTCGGAAATGAGAGAGCAACTCCGAAACAGTTGGCTTGGCAGATATCTGTTTTTGTGTGATAGAAATGCATGAAGTAAAAAACTGATTTTTATACATATATAGAGTTGGATTTTAAGCCAGAGGCTGTGATGATTTGTTCACATGATTGCTATCATCAATTTATTATCAGGATGCAGTGTTTGGGAAGAATTGATGAGACAACAATAACAACAACAGAAATATGTGCGTGTGTGTGTGTGTGGGGGTGGGGGTGGGGGGGTGGGGTAAAGAAGGATGCGGCCACATACGTGAATTTATGATCATAAGATCGCCAACGAGCATTCAGATACTCACGTGAATCCGAAAGGAATTCTGACGACCAGCGACTGCGAAAACGTTTTCCAATGTGTTTCCAACACACTTCTTTTAATCTTTACCCTTCAGTGAATATGGCAGTATAATCAACGAGGACCGCATGAATGGGAGAGCATACATCAAACAAGCGTAAACCTTACAGCAAAACAAACTACAGAACGTACTGAATGACCTGTGAAAGACACCTATTCTCACCATTGGTCTCTTCTGTCTCTGTTTTTCCAAATAGTTAGAACAGCAACATACGTGAATGGGTTCTCTTTCAGCGTAACGTACCGTGCTTACTTTCCCCGTCTTTTAAAGATTTTTCTGTTCTGTCATTCCCCTGTGCTCAAGAATTTTTTGTATGTCAGTTTGCTCGATCATTTCTTTGCGTAACTTTATCCACGTGTAATTTTTTTTTTTTCACCCTTTCCATGGGTTGTGCTTCCTTTGTCCAAATTCGAGGGCGCCGGCGTTTTTTGTTTTGTTTTTGTCTTGTGATCCACTCCAACTGTGTTTCAGGAGAAGACTAATTATTCCCCCCAAATCCCCTCTTCATCAAGCAGGTTTGCCTGCTCTGAGCAAGATCCTCTACTTTGGCGCCTCTTGTTTCTACTTCCTTCGCTCCTGTCCACAGTTATTAAGTCCAAAAGCACAGGAGGAAAAAAAATATTGTTCAGGGCAACATACGTCCAGATCTCCGCCGTTTACATCTTTCTGAATGCCAATGATAGGACACTAGTTTTGGTTGCTGCCTATTTACATGTGAGATTTCTACGAGATTTCCTGCCTTTGATAAGCCATTTTCAGACCGTATTTCAGAGTATCCAAGAGCGGCCAATAACCAGAAAGGAGACATATTTATTACCCACTCGCGAGGATCTGGTTTCCACGAGAGATCTGGCATTATTATGAGGACGGAATCAAGCGAAAATCGATGTCATTGTTCTTTGATTCTTGAAGAGAAAGCGATCATCTCAGTGGGCAGCATATCCCACAGCGGGCACGGTTGAGATGACACTTAATGGGAACCAAAGGATCACATGAAAGTCTCGTTTATTCTGTACATTATTGTGCATCAAATGAGATGAAGACTCTCGGCCACACGGTATGAATGACCTGGGTATTTAACATTGAATGCCATACGTTGGGTACTCGAATTGTTAA
The DNA here is from genome assembly GCA_963931925.1 of Onchidella celtica. Lineage (NCBI taxonomy): Eukaryota > Metazoa > Mollusca > Gastropoda > Systellommatophora > Onchidiidae > Onchidella > Onchidella celtica. Next base: position 39,281,395 of record OZ007568.1, on the reverse strand, counting down.
TGTTGACCCTCTCATCTGAATACCCGAATTAATCTTGACTCTCTCATCTGAATACTTCAAGCCGAAGTGAAAGAAAATAAACACCGGTTTGGTTGTTTCGGGCTGTTTTGTGGTAGTTCTTGACTGAGGCCATTGGTAATGGTATTTTCGTTGAGAATAAATAACAGTGAAAGAATAAATGCACATTTCTATATTATAAAACTTTAGAACGTCTTCACCGTCTAGCTTACAATATTTGTGAGTGGATCTGGCGAAATCGGGCGTATAGGGAAGGACCAAATTCCTGAGAAAATCCCTTCAAAGGGAGAACAGTTTTCCATGGAAATTGAGACTTGCTTATTAAGTGAGAGATCAGCCAGTTTTCTGCATTCAGTTAAAATAATTTGCTCGAAATCGTCTTAGAAATATTTTAATTTTGATTTTTAAAGAGATGTACACATTTCACCTTAATCCCGATTTCGCCAGACCCACTCACATTTTTACCTTGACCATAATGCACGTCCGAACTTTCACCGTGCACTTCAATTTTTTGCCATTTCAGATTTGAGAGTTGGAAATCTTACATTGTGTCACATCGATGAGGCCATTCCAGGGTGACTTGCATTTGAAAAATGAAACACACTTCACCTTCAGTAATAGAATTTATTCAGGTTTCATTGATTAAAAACTAAGCACTAAATACTGTTTGAACACAGTGCCACTATCAGAGGTAGCAACTACAGAAGAAGTCACAACCAATGTTGCTGTTTATTGTTTTTCTGGTGAACAACAATGTAAGATCAGCGGCATATGTCTCGAGAATAAGACATTGCCTGATATCTTGTAGTTTGTGTTGATTGGTGTGTTGGTCGTCCTGGCAACCGATAGGGCTAAAACCAGAGATGGTGGATAAAATCTAATGCCTTTACTTAATCTTAGACCCAGGCACGAAACGTCGTGGTATTTTTGTGTCGTGTTGAATTAGTATTGGAAAACGTATACCTAATACTCACCGACACACAAATCCATTAACCAATGGCCCGTTAAGGAGAACTGGCTTACCTAACTAAAGAATAATGCTACCAAAATGACTACATTTCCCCGGTGAGTTGTCTATTATGCGAATGTTTAGACTAACCGACCAAGACAGTTCTAGATTATGTTGCACCCGTTTCTGTTGACTTGATAATCCATGGTTCACTGTCAGCACCTAATTCCACTAATTGCCTCGAGTGTAGAAATTGATTGACAGTGGCAGATAGAAAATTGAATCTTGAAAGGAGGAAATAAAATAAAACAAAGTGTCTGGAAAGATATTTCTTTAAAAAACGACAACAACAACTCGAACAATACTAGTGGGAAAACTCGGAATTAGATTTATGACCAGAAGGCAACGAAATTGTGTCATTTTGTAATTTAGTGTAAAAATATACCAATGTAAAATTAAAAAGGCATTTACTATGGTCTACTAGGATCGCCACAATTATTGTGCGAAGAGCTGAGCGCCAGCATCAGCAGTAGTGTCCTTTACCTTGACGGACATGCTGCACTCCAAGAATCCAAGTTTAGGACTGGCAGACGTTAGAAGCACGCATTTGTTAATTAAGCGTTGAACGATTTTTTAAATTATTTCCTTGACATTTGAAATTGACTACAGTTAGTTGAAGTGATGACAGGCTAAACAACCATGTTCAAATACCGCAAGAAAATAATTAAAACAGTTTTAACATATAAAGAACAGAAAAGGTCAATAAGACAGATCCAGAATTTTTAACAAATAATTTTGTGGAAATTATTGCTACAAGGAATATTCTGGCTGCATAAAGGTTAAATCTAAGACATTAACTCTCTGGCTCCGGAGAGGTCGGTTATCCGTGCATTCGAAGATACATCAGAATCATGGGAATCGGTTTGCCAAGTGTGCATCTTTAAAAGCTCAAATCAACTGTGCATTTGTTGTTGTGAATGTGGATTTGAAATGCTTTACGACATTCTTATGGTAAATCAGTTTCGTTCCCTACTGACGTTCATCAGATAAGCGGCAGCTCAACGTGCACATCTGGCCTTGACATGACCCCGTACCATCTTAAATCCATCATAAAACTCCTTCTCGTCGGCCGCCAGTAATTACAAAGTATGCTTAGAAGAACTGATAATTTTTCAAGGACAATGAGAAAAAGGAGAAAGAGAATAGAATCATTCAGTTGCAGTTTCTTCTCCGTCTATTTAAATTCTTGCCCGCTTCGCTACTTATGTACTTTTTACCTGCTTCCCAAACAGGTTCTCCAGAAGTGTGAATTATGACCAGCTTATCAACACTAGCAGACTGACTTGTCTCGGCCTTTTTAAAAAAAAAAATTGCTTCCAGTCATTCATGTTTAGTATGAAAATAAATTAAGTAGTAGATTACAGAAGCTTTCTCTATCCCGTCTACCTATAAACGAAATTTTAGCCCCTTCAGGCAATTTTTGTGTTCTGCGATTATGTGTGGGTGTGTATGCATTTTTGTGCGTGTATTTGTCGGGTTTTATGTATAATTGTTGTGTGTAGTGCGAACATGAGAATAAAACAAACGCAAATTAAAGTGTTTTTTTTTTCTTTTCTAAAACTAATGGTTTTGTTATTTCTGTCTGCTCTCCTTGATAAAACGAAACACATCAATTGGCCAAGAGGCAAAAAAGGATATAAAAAGCGGAAGAGGATTATGAAAAAAGAGGGCAGAACAAAAGATAGCACCCCACGCCCACTCAAACAATCCAAACAAACTCAGTGGGGACAACTATTGATTGTGGTATTCGATAGCTCCACTGTTATCTTGCTTCTCCTGGGGACGAAACCAGACACCTGTAATCTTGAAGTTAAATACTGGACTTTTGGTGACATTTAATCACAATTGAAAGCTGTTTTACCCCGAGAACACCTTTAACAAAAATTTAAAAAAAAATAAAAAAAATCACGTTTTGCCAACGCTTTGTCCGCTCGGAATAATGTTACAAACGATCAAGTCTTCGTATACATAATTATACCACTGAATTCTTCATATAGTGAGAAGATTAAGGACGTCGTCTTGGCCACTAATGAATAAAAAGTATATTTCCTATGATTGATGACGGTATTGGTAGTAAATGATAATGTTAATCATTTGCCGAGTGAGTGAATATACAGTGGAACAATACATAAATATAACCAATTTTCCCAAACACAAAAATCCCGTTTATTTTTTCTGCTCAAGAGCAGCTTAAAAATGGATTGGATATTACATAATTATACCAATATGCCAAATATTCAGATCTATGTAGCAGGCAACCTGTGTTTAGGTCTTTACTTTAGGCGGTTCGCTGACCTTGGAGTCTGCAGTTCACGTTTCTTGTTTTTATTTTTCTTGTTCTTGTTTCTATGTGTTTTTGGTGGTAGGGATTCGTGGCTTTTTTAAGAATTTTGCCCGGGCAGCGACCTTGGTCGGCCTGCTTTTCTTGACTTTTAACTGCCAGGGTATCTTTAACGAGCGCAACATGTGCACGAGCCCTCCAAGTTTTTCGTCTTTATCTGAGAAGGCCAGGTGCTCGTACGGGTACAGGTATCATAGGATCAGGGACATGATTTTTTTCCCAGGAAAAAAGAAATCCAGCATACCTTTAGAGGGGATCGACCCCGGCATCTTCGGCATGAGAGGTGAGCACCTCGCCTCTAGACCAGCATGACCCCCAATATGTGGCAGCTTTGGGACATCAAAGTGATATAAGTTAACTGTGTATCATTTTCTCTTTCACTGCGCATTTACAAAGGGGAATATTTTCTAGTGCCCTACTTCATTGGAAATATGCGTTTTGCGACGCTAGCTGGTTCAGAATCAGTACTAATATTTATTATAATCATGAATGAACTCTCTCTGAGGCCGTAGGTCCAGCAAGCCAGAGTCTCTGTGGAAACCAAGTTTCATTCGTATTAAAATTATTTTCAACGTCCATTTTCCTTGTCAGGGCAAACAAGTGGTAATTTCCATCATATCTGAATAACTGGTTCGGCCTCGGGAATGAATTCCAAATCATGATGGCAAGAGGGCTGAATTTTGAGACATTCATTCATTCATTCATTCAGTTATCAGTACATAGTGCTGTTCAGTTCTTACTTTTCTCTTTCAACAAACCATCATCATTGTATAATTATCTTATTTGTTGTCTATTAGTGTTGGCAAATTGCCTGGCATAGTTCCTCGTTTCTTAATAAAATGAAATTTTTTAATTGACTCAGCCTCCGCTAATGTCTCTATACAGTGACAGTTTCATAAACTGACTATAATGTTGCAAGGGCCGAGTAGGGAAATAGACACTTTCTTTGGCCAAGTGTGATTTTGGTCGAAATTGAGGTTTTGCTTGATTATGATACTTCAGTTTCTCTTCGATGTGTTCCTCGACCAGTAGGGATCTGGACAACAAATGCTAGACAGTTAAACTTTGACATACAGAAATCAGTTACAGTGACTATAATAAAACATACTTGTCTGATATCATTCATTGGACCTTAGGAATAAGAAGATTTTTGTTAAAAAAAAAAAAATGTTTTCATAGATAAAATGCCTAGGACTCTATATTATGACCAAAGGCGACTTAATTACCGAGTTGTGTAGATAGGTTACATAATGTGGGTCTTCTTTTCTACATGCAAGAGTAAGATGCCGCAGTAGTCAAGCGCCAGGCATCACCCCCTTTTGCACACGTGAGATAAACCAACTGCTCTTGCCGGTGACCGGAGATTGCAAGATGGCCGTTGTCGCCACCATTGAATTTATCGTTGCTGTGGCACGACCAGCAAACCGCCAGCCTGATTTGTGGCTCCATCATATTGTTATTAGAGACATCTTTATCGGCTACGTCGATCTGTTGCCAGGCTATGGTAATAAGTTTCTGACCACTAAGAATTGTTGCGATAGCCAGCAAATTATCTCTCTAGTTCGTCTCTCTTTGATAGGATGGAAGAGTGGTCGGGGGGCAACAGTGAGTCCTTCCGTTCTTTCCTCTCTTTTTCTTGTCCTTTTATATTGGCATAACAGTATCGCCAAAACTTCAGTTCTGAGAAAAGAAGGCAGTGAGCGAGGCCAGGGAAAAGTATTGGGGAAATAATGAAAGGTGTTATGATGGATTGCTACTACAGGAAGTATTATACTCACTGAACTTTGACCGTAACGCTTTTGTTTGACAGCATGAGGGGATTTTGTTCAGCGGTCCATTGAGTCATCTGAAATCAGCACTCCTCTGATCCTCAGAGGAGATTTCTAGTATCTGGTCCTACATATTTCAGGATGGTATATGGCATTGTTTGTTTGGTGTGACTGTTAATAATAATACCAGTAGTAATTATGGCATCACCGCCAAGGATTTCTTTGGTTACTTGTAATGGTGCACGACACTGAAGCTGACGGTGCAAATGTATGTACACACCAAGTGAGGAATATTGGAAGAAGATAACGAAGACAAATGCGCAGTAAAAGTAATTTACGAGATGAAGTCGCCTAAAGTGGCAGTAACTCTTTGGATCAAGCTCAAAGAAGTTGGCATACTTGACCTATGTTACGCTATGAACACCCCGCTATTCTGTACATAGTAAAGGAATAAATTGTCGTAATATGTCTTATATTTATCAAAATTAATAACTTAATTGTTATACAATTAGTTTCATTAGGTTCCCTTTCACAGAGACATTGAAGTGACTATGCCACGTAAAATATCCCATATTTAGGTTTGGAACTGTACGTATGGGGTGTTGTAAAGAAAGTCCATACAATTAATTTGGACTGTGTCAGTGACCAGGTGATTTGAAAATTGCGTCATCTTTCAGATGAACACGTGTGTCCTCCCACGCTGGGAAGGTGTTAATTACCTGAGCAATTTCTTTCAGTTTTCGCCCCACCCCCCCCCCCCCCAGCATTTGTGTTCAATGTATTTCGTGTCTTTCGCTCTTGCTATAAAGAAAACCATGAAAACAATAAGCAGCCGCACATTCCTATAATAATAGAGCGAATAATCTTTAGACATGTCTGAGATTCCTGCGTTTCGTCATGTCTGAAAGAGACTGCCGAATGCCGCACATGTTATGAGTAGGAGGAGATAAACGTTAAGGCGTAATTGATTTTAGTTGTTAATTAATTGAATTGATTGACGAATTAATTGGCTAACATCTCAATGTAAACAGTTTTGTCCCTATCATTGGCTTTTTTTTCAGTAAAGACATTTCTATAATTTTTCAGAATGCCGACTGCCCGTGTAGACATTTGCTGTACATTATTAGATGGCAGCCTTCATAACCATTCCTCAGTAGTTAATAATTCACAAAGACTGTGCTGAATGTTTGACTTTTCAGTAGTTTGGATCATTGGTTTCCATGCGAGGTATGAAATGTCCCAATTGAGTCCTCTTGGCAAACACTATCATTAAATTTTCATAAGCACCCAGGCAAAGGGACACTTTCGCTTACAGAAATATACAGTTGTGTCGCCACAAATAAACAGTGGCACAATTGGAATTCCAGTGGTTCTGATTTGGCAAATGGAAAGGGGGTAAAAAGAAAAGAAGACTCCAACAGAATTCGTAAACCTAAATGGCAACTGTGTTTATGATAAAATAGTCAGATAACTGCCAGAACTTTTCTTATAAAAACATCTTCGTTTTGCAGTTACCAGATTTCTCGCGGTTTGTGTTTTCTCCCCACAGTTTGGCAGATTGATGTCTTACGAACAACTGATTGCTATTCTGTCAACGAAAAGGTTGAAGGTTAAGAGTTTAAAATCTGCGGTTCAGGGGTTGACAGAATCGTCCATTAAAACCAACGTGTTGTTCATTAATTTATTCTGTACCTTCTCTGTGTTAAACATTTCGACAGCCCGTGTGGAGTTGGGAATAGGAATAATTGTAAAGAAAGTCCTTGCAATTAATTTGAAATTTACAACATAGACACTGTTGCAAGTAAGCGATTGGCAGAGTGAGTCGAGTCTGTTTTACGTCTGTTTTGTCTAAGTGCTCGGGGTCCCTTATTCCGCCAGCCGACTCAGACAGTTTTGACGTGCCCGAACAAGTGAAACAGGCTCGTTTCAGTGTTGCCAGTGCGAGCAGTTCCATCAGACTCCTTAGTCTACATTTCCCACTAAAACCATGCTAAAACATATAATTGACCCGGTAGGCCACCGGCCTAATAATACGTGGAGAGTGAGAGAGAGAGAGAGGGGGGGAGGGAGGGAGGGATGGAGGGAGGGAGGGAGAGAGAGAGAGAGAGAGAGAGAGAAAAAAAGAGAAAAAGAGAGAGAGAGAGAGAGAGAGAGAGAGAGAGAGAGAGAGAGAGTTGTCTTATTAATTTTCATCAGCATAGGAGGTGAGAAGGAAGTCAAAGTCACCGGTACTCTCGCCTTTTTTGTTTTTGTCTGGCTAGAGCTGCTATGGATTGAATGGAGAAGTACCAACCATTTTGACACTATTCTATGTCATGTTGTTATTTTTTTTTTTTTTCGTTCTCTTCTCTTACCACAGCACCCACAACTTTTATGATAAAACATTTGGCCTTTCTTGATCTTTCTCGAATTTGATCATGTGACACGAGAAACGTTAGTACTTTCCTCCTCTTCGACGCTCCTAATATTATGTAGCAAATATTATTTGAACTTTGTGCTGTTTAATTACCCGTCGTGTTTTTTCGGGGGGGGGGGGGAGGGGGGGGGGTCACTTGTCTAGTTTTATTTAACTTCAAGGCCCAATCACTTCGTAGTTTACAGTTATGCCGAGGATGTTTCGTTTGTCAAAAAGTGTGCCAAGCAGTGGATTTTGGGATCCTTCGTAAAGAAACAAAATGAAGAATGAAATATCTTACGGATTTTCTCCCACTGTTCTAACATGGCATGGAAAATTTGTCACATCCCTGTAGAGATTGACAGGGGAGCAGAGAGAGAGAGAGAGAGAGAGAGAGAGAGAGAGAAAGAGAGAGAGAGAGAGAGAGAAGAGTGAGAGAGAGAGAGGGAGAGAGAAAGAGAGAGAGAGAGAGAGAGAGAGAGAGAGAGAGAGAGAGAGAGTTATTTAGTAGTAGATGTGCATTCTGATAATACTTTAGAGCATGCAGTGGCGGTTCTACAATTTTGGGATCCTGAAACTTGAACTGTTATGGGGGCCCTTCGCAATCAGCAGCAAAAGGGCAACATCAAAAATTTTAAAAAAGTTCCTTCAGGGCTCCTCCAGGATTACGGGCTCTGAAGCTTAAGCTTCATTAGTTTCATAGTAGATCCGCCCCTGGCAATGTGTGACTTGACAGCTGAGCAAAGCGTTTCTTTTGTTTCGAGTATTGACAGAGGATTTGAGCACTAGAAGAACTGCATGTTACAGCAACAGAACTCTAATCAGAATGTCTTCACACAGAGCAGTAAACTCACTTGAAAGAATCTTATTAAAGTCATGTCTACACAAAAATGCTAGATATATTTTTTGCACCAAAAGTAGTAACTATGTCATGTTTGTTCCTGCATGCTGAAATGTAAAAAAAAAATCAAAATTCAAACTAAACACAAACAAACATCAGAGCGAATGAGGAATCTTTAAATGTCCTTTATTTTCCTCTGCCATAATGCGTTTTCCTCGATCTTGAATAAGGATGGTGGGAATTCTTTATGTTGACTTTCCTTGAAATTTTCACTTGACTGGTTAGACCAAAGAAATTACAGTGTAAATATCTCTCGTAAAGAGGTAAATGCTTTCATTATATCCGACACAACCACGACAACAACAACAGCAGCAAAACCTTAGGTTGAAGCTTACTAATGTTGTGATGATCTTCCAAACAAAGCCAAAGAAAGCTCCCGTCGATGTCGATGCACCATATTTCTGAATAAAACCGCTCAGCTTTTGCAAGGCACTAGTAATGAAAATATAATAGGGTCATAAATTGGAGAACAGACAAGGGCGCCTTTGAATGTGTTATTAGTTGCCCTTTGCACGTGACTCTGATTAACCAAAGTTGGTTGTAAAATGTTAGAGAAAATAAATTTCAACCCGAACGTCCGTGTATATGTGCAGGTAAGTAGCGGTTATGTGTTTCTCAGTGGGCGAGGTCTTTTGAGCTGTACAAATTGCGCTACATAAGGAAGTATGATTCTGCCATACAAATCAATAATATTTATTGTTTTGCACTTGGAAATATAGCCATAGCGTCAGTGAAGTCAAACTGTTTTGTTAGATTGATCCAGACGATTATGATGGGTTGTTTTGCATTGTTACATTTGCTTTCTTAGAGATCATGTGGATCTTTTCAGCGATAACATTCAGCCTGACCTTGATGGCCGTTTCAACGTTCCCTGTATCCGCTGCCAGAGAAGCCAGGCGCGCCTGCGAGACCAGGAGCAGCATTATCCATATTTACACATGTTTTCTGCACGTCATCATTGTTTGCCCATTTAGCGGGAGATAATTCTTGCCTTTCGACCATTGACCCATTTCCTGGGTTTTTGCGTCGGTCGATTGAGTATAATGGAGTGAAGCAATCAGCTGATGGCTTCAGGTCACCATGGGGAGAGGAGAGAGTAAGGGGATAGAGAGAAGTACAAAGAGGAAACATTTTGAGAACAGGGCTTTCATTTTATTTATAATTATTAATTCCAAAATTATTAGCACACCCATTCGTTGACGAACCGCACTATTGTCGTATCATTACTCCAATTGTTTGTTCTTGACTTGTTCTGGCCAACTTCGTTTCAAGAGTACACATTCTTGCTGCGGTCCCACCCACTTCTGTGGGGCTAAAAAGAAGGAAACTAAAAGCGGCAGAACTGATTGTTTTTGTGAATGTTGTCAAGCGGTTTGTGGCCGAATGTACTGGTACCTGAGATCTAGTCCATCAGCTTCCTCACGCATGACACACAGTCGTAACCACGGCTCAACTGATGACCTGCTCACCGTGCCAAACTTGAAGCTTGTCAAGGACCCTCGAAGAAATCTCCTCACGTTGAGCCTGAAAGCATTTACCAACTGACAAACTAGTTCTAAGTGCTGAAGAGACATTTCGGCTTAGGAGCAGCATTCTTTTCAGGGAAACGTTTTCTGACTTTTTTACTTACTCGAAATTCCTTGGGGTTAAGTGACACTCAAATATAGAATCTTAAAGAATCTTCTAAAGTACTTGCCTTTTGCCGTGAAGTAGCAATGGTTATGATTGAGGTGAGTTTGGGGTCGAAGACCAGCTAATGTGTGCTATTCATAATCGCGATTACGCTTCTCCGTCATTTTCTATCCCTCTGCCTCTGATATTTACACATATGATCAGCATCCGTTTTTTTGGGTTTTTTTTTAAAGAAAAAAAAAGGGGAGGGGGATTTCGAACCGATGATTTTAAAGTCTTGGAGCAAGAATATGAAGCCGCATACCATTACATGTATTTTCTTAATGCCATTCGAAGGCCCTCTTAGCATCTAATTATTAACCTGCCATCTTTCTGAGTCAGAGAAATCCGTAATGCAGGACAGCGATTCATGGATATTCTTACATAAAATGCATAGTCTGGCGTTATTTGAAATGACCGAAACCTGTTCACACTTTCATAGTTTTTGCTATCCATACACTGTTCTAAAGTTCTTTATTGTAGATTTCATAGTTTTACGAACCCAGTTAATGGTGGAGTAGGCCTGAGGACTTGACAGCACCAGAGCTTTTTATTTACTTATTATTTTTTAAAACGCAGTGCTACGACTACGGACAATTATTTCAGGCCGGTGCCAAGTCCTTGCATTCCGCTGAGCCACTCACTTTCGGCATCACCTATGTTCTGATCCTCCACCATTCTCCTCCCTCCCATACCCCGACGTCTTTCATCACAAGCGCATACCCCCATCCCCTTTCGACTCTTTAGCATTACATTACATGCATGTCTACGGAGTCAAACAATCTACCAAACTAAACCTGATGGAATTTAAAGTTATCATCGCATCAAAAAAAAAAAAAAAATCACACCTTTCTTCGGCGTTCAGATCCTTACCACAGTCTCTCTCTCTGTGTGTGTGTGTGTGTGTGTGTGTGTGTGCGTGCGTGCGTGCGTGCGTGCGTGCGTGCGTCCGTCCGTCCGTCCGTCCGTCCCCCCCCCCCAACTCCCTTGAGAAAAAATATATTATTAAAAATAGCAAAAATTTATTCTAAAGTAAAAAATAAAGGCACATCGCCCACTTAGGCACGCGGTTACGTCGGATATGATTTGAAATGCCTAATAATCTTCCGATCCGAAAATAAAAGACAAAAACACCATTATGGGTACTGTTTGACTTAATTAAACAGAGTAGTGCATCATTTAATTTTTTATGAACATTTACTCATCCTTTATAATCTATCTGGTTATCAGTCACTGTATTTGCACGCCTGCTTTCTTTTTTTGCTTCCCTGAAGCAGGTCAGCTTGCGCCCTTTCTGCTTTTGTCGTGCCGCGTGATAGTCATTTAATGCTCAGTTTTCTAGTATATGTTCACCACTATAGAGATTGCACAATACATTTTTCATGCAGTAGCTGAATATTCTTCTTGACCTGATTAAATCAAACCAACCAGAGGGACACGACAGTAATAATGCAGAACAAAAAAAAAAATATGAAGGGATTACACAAAAGATGAATCGATCATTTCACCACCAGCAAACGATCTTGTACTATTTCACCATGATTTTTTTTTTTTTTTTTACGGATTCCAAATTTCTGTGAACAAAGCGATCTTCGTCATCGGTGTTGTTCCCCTTAAGTGATGATGTCACTTTAAACTGTTACATGTTCGAAGTTAACACTCCCAGCGATGGAAGCCTACACTTTGTGTTTGAGTGACACAATGGTAAGCTCAGGGAAAGTGACATCATCTTTTGTTTAAGTGGCACTCACGTTCTGAAAAGAATTGTCCCACTCCAATGCTATGGATAAAAGTTCGTAACGCTATGGACAAAAGTGCATCAAGTAAAGGCTGATTAGTTGAAAAGTATAATATTTTTGGAGGTAAAGTCGCACAGCCAAGTTCCACGTCTTTGTTCCACTCTTGAAACACAAAGGCGCCATTGAAATTGTATCCAGAATGGTAAAACATTCTTGAGAGTGCTAGACATTGAATTTTAATGCGTCACGAGCAAAACAGAGAACCCCGTGTGAGGGTATCACTGCCTTTTTCTGTGGGGGGTCCACGGAAGAATGTCGGCGAGCAAGTGGGTGGTATTAATGAGAAAGTGACCAAGTGAATGAATTCATGAAAAGTGTGCTTGAAGTTGAGGGGAAAATAATAAGGAACCCGTGGAACAATTGATTACATAATCGGATGGGTGTATTAAAAGAAACAGCGGTGTGTCAAAGGTATGAATATGTGTTGGAAGTGAGTATAGAGAGAAATGCTAGAGCAAATTGAGTGAAATGCTCAGCAACCGTCTGGAAGAAGAAACTGCACACCACAAGAGATAATTAAACAAAGACTGGAGCTAAACCTGTTTGTGTGTGTGAGAGAGAGGGAGGCAGACAGAAAGAGGAGAGAAAGAGAGAGAGAGATAGAGGGAGGGGGGAGAGAGAGAGAGAGATAGGGAGAGATAGGGGTTGTATGTTTCGGTAGAGTTTGGTAATGCTTTCATGGTATTAAGCCAGACATTGTTGGTAGAAATACCAGTAGTCCTATAGACGTACTCTTTAATGACCTTCTGTTGTCTGTGGTGTGGTATTCAAATTGCATTGAATTTTGAAGTGACGATAAATTTGGTCATAGGATCAAGTGTTCTGACGTGTATTTTTTGCCATCTGCATATGCCACCCATCAACAAGAGCGTTGGACCACCTTTTTCCAATGCAAACATTTTGAAATGTTGTAGGACAGTGTAGCTTCTTCGTTCTTCCGCCTTCATAAACCTTAAAACGTTACAGAATCCGCGATTGTGTCAAAGTGATTATTTCTAAAAGAAGCTTAGGTTCTACCATACGATCCGTTAAGATTTATTCCGAAAGCATTTCCTGTGTGTCTGTTAGATATTATTATACGTATGAGACTTTAGTATATTTTAAGCATATTTTATTTCATCCAAGATTCTATTTTCCAGTTCCCCGCCCTAGCTAGTTTTTCTTTCTCTTCTTTCCTCTTTGTTATTACATGTAAAATATGCAGTGTTGATCCTAAATAGTATCTTGTCGATATCCATAGTCTGACCATTTGTCTTTGTGAAGGCTTTTTTCCCAGAATGTAACACTTCATTCCTTTTAATATAGGTAGTTTTTATTCTTCTTTGTGGGGAGATCTACAGAATATTGGCAAGACTGAAACAGTAGCCCTGGAGAGTTACAAATCCCACCATTTATCACCTGTTACCTAGGAAATGATCGTACTTTTTATTATGTATCTCAAAAACCTGGCTGATCTAACGGCACCGTACTGTGTCAAAATTCTGGAATGAGAAATCCGTATGGGAAAGAAAGGCCCGATGGTGACGAGCACTCTAACAAATACACTTACATTTCAGTCTTTACCTTTGAGCCGCCTTTCCCTTGCTTTCTCATGTCCTGTGATCTGATGAGTTCACTAGTCATTTCGTTACACATTTGCAGCTTTCATCAAGAGTTAACGCAAAAATGAAACGGCTCACATGTATCCTGTGAAATTTACCTTTGGTATTGTCTTTGTTATGTTCACCTGTCGGCAGATGGTTAAACTGTTTCTCATTTTACACGTTTTTCGTGCTAAAACCTCTTTTCGCTGCACCTGCACTGTCCTATCTTCGCTGGAAAGTTAGAGGATTGTGCATAAAATAAATACGAAATGAAGATATAAACGCTATTTCTTCCTGCGGGAATTTTCCGCCGTGTTGTTTATGTTTTGCGTTCTTTTTACGGTGGTCTGTTCGTGTTTCTGGACCGGTCGTTTCATTGGCGCTGTTACGTTTGTCTATGTTGGGTCTAACAATCTTTTGACACAAGTGTAAAATGTTGTGATTCTGGCACCCTGTTTTTTTGTTGCCCCTTCCAATCTCTAGGAGTATAAACCTGTGTTCTGTACCATCTCGTACGTTACTGAAGGAAGTGTGGAAAAGTATAAATCATAAATAAGCCAGTCTATATTTGCTCTTTAATAAACATTTTGTCACTTCTTCTTTTTTTCTTTCTTTCTTGCTTGCTTGCTTTTCTTCTGTATTTGCCGTCGTTCACATGACTTGATTTTCAGTCCTAGTGTTCGTTATAAGTATTCGGTTTTAAGGCATTTTTGGGGGTCGGACAGATGAAGAATATGGGTCTTAAGACATCGGTATGCTACATGTTCTTATAAGTTTAGGGCTCATAGTCGCTTATACATTACCGGCACACTGAGAGTGTGTACATTCACCACCTAAGTCTGCCTGGTGCCGACATGCGCAGCAGACACTGCAGAATCGAAGTAAAAAATGGAATTACCTTTTTCCGACTAGATTTTTACAGCGTTGTCATCAAATGAAATATTTCTCCCCATTTGGCGTCACATCTGCAAAATATCTATTTAAATTGTGCCCATGAAATAAAGAGCGGCCCAACTCCAGTTTAATTGTTTTTGAGACAAATGATTCGAAAAATAATGTGCTTATTTTTTATTTAAAAACAACAAAAAACAACCAACAAAACACACGCAGTAACTATTTCCTTTGTCACGAGGGAGGTGGACATTGATTTCACTTGTGGATTGGAACGTCCTGCACATGCTCATAAGTTTTCAACAAACATGGAGTTAAACCGCCCTTTTAATTCAGGGGCACAATAATATTCGTCTTAGTAGGGAGTTCAGAGGTTAGCTATAATGGTTTTGACCCGAGTGGTGTGAGATGGATGTATAGCGAGATCTAACAGTGTGCAGTAATGTACGGGGAACAGCTGTGCGCAGTAAAGGCAGTGGTGATATTTTTTCTCTGTATATAATGTTATTTTAGAATAAAATGACATCGTGTCTGATTCCAAAGTAGTGAAAACTGAAAGCTTTAATGTTATTCACACATTGCACCTTTTGAAAGGGCTAAAACAAACCAAAAAAAGAAAAAAACTGTCTCTAGTAGCGCGTCAGATATGTTCTCTCTGTACCTCTCACTCTCACTCTCACTCTCTCTCTCTCACTCACTCATTATGTGTGTGTGTGTGTGTGCATGTGTTTTCACTGGGAGTCGTCGAGTTGGAAGAAAATGAAAAGTAGCTGAAGGGTATAAATAGTGTCTCAGTTTTTGATGTTAATAATATGCCACTGTCAGACAAATAATCTACCAAATTTGTTACATCAGACCTAATCAGAGTCAACCATGGCATATAAATTTTAGTGCCAATCACACGCTTTCGATATTGTACGCGAATCGTCTCTTGCAGGAAATTCCGTAACCCATGATCACTAAAGGAATTCTTTCGGTTGGCAAACGTAGTAAGCCGGCGCTCAGCGGCAAATGAGAGGTAGAAACAGCCTTGTTCAACTTTTTAAATTGTGTGTCACGTTTTGGTTGGCGGTTCAAGACATGAGTAAAGAAAATGTAGCAATTTTGGCATTTGAAGTATTTGAAATAGTAATTAGCTTCTTTAGTCTGGGAGACGTTGGAGAATATGCACAGCTGTATTTTGTGTCCAGTATCAGGTGGTTTGGTTGTTTATGCATGTCAGAAAGGTTTGTGTGCTTTGCCGAGAGGTAAAAACTCTGGCGCTGAAGTCTCTCTCTCTCTCTCTCTCTCTCTCTCTCTCTCTCTCTCTCTCTCCCCCCCCCCACCTCCACCCTTCCTACAGAGAGAGAGAGAGGGAGAGAGAACCTAAATTCAAGCGTTGTTTTTTATACTAGCCGATCCGCGCACGATAAATCTTGCACATGTTCCATGTAACAAGACCAACCGTATATCTAAATTTAGGCTACATTAAAAGGGCATTTTGCTTGGATGAAATGACTAATAGTACTGTTACACCACAATTTCACGTAGAAATACACAGATGTGATAACGGTGATTTTCGACCACCAATGTGAAAAGAGAGGTCAAGGACGTAATTTCCGGTCACACTTTTCGGTTCTATCCGATGAAAATGCGTCTCTGTTTTTGCGGCTAAATAAATTTTAATATAAATAATAGTAAAGACTGATTTTTGTTCAAAATGAATGTGTCCACGTAACTCTTCGTCAAAAATCGATGCAGTACACCAGGTTTCATAATTTTTGATGACGTAGTCGCGAAGTTTTAGCTGCTTACAGGTGAACCACCCTCCAGCTCAATTATAGTAAGATTATGTTCTCTTTGACAAAGTGTACGCACGTGCAGGAACTTTGTGAAAACACAAGGCGGTTTTGTTGCCACAGATGGACGACAGCAGCAGATTAATTTCCAGGCCACAGGGCGAAGTGGTGTCTTTTTTTTTTTTTTTTTATATCATCTCTTAATCGAGCTCCTCAATTTTCTGGGTATTTCAGTTCGGTGACTTTGATAATGTTTTTGTTTTTTTTACAGGTTGCATCTCCTGTCCTGGTACAAGTGTTAAACTTCCAGCCCATTCCTCCCCCTCACCCCTCATCCCAACATTTTTTTTTTTGGGTACTCTTTCAAATTTCAAATCTTCCACTTTCGACTTCTTTTCATAAATTCACATTATTTGGTTTCTGTCTTACTAGCTTCAGTTTTATTGTGACCAGGTGTAATCTACACAAGGGGTATAATTGGGGCAGATGCTGTGTGGGTCATGTAGCCAAATTATTTACAGTATGTATGTCGTACTTGGTAAGGAAATTGCAAATAGTAGGTTTGAATCAATGGTAAGTATGTAAGCAGAGTTTAAAAAATAAGTTTTAATGGACATAATTATCAAGTTAATCATAGGCAACGCACGAGCTTTCAGGATCATGTGCCACTTTTAAGTAACCACACTTTGTCACAGTTTGTGTACGTATTGAAAGTAATATTTTGTTTATTCGCGTGTCACACTTTTCCCTTTCTTTTGGCGCTATTCTCTCTTGGTAGGCTATGCCAGTGGTGTTCTTGAGTAAATATTGTGGTCTTTCTGACTTATACATGTTTGTAATGGAAATGTCTCTGGGTGTAGGGGGACAAAATAGTTTAGATGTGGCCTGTATTATGTTAACTAACCGTCGTACTTGAGACATCCACTGACCTGGTCAATTTTTGCTGTCTGAGAATTTAGCAATGCTTTGATTTGCAAAAGCATAAGGTGATTTACGGCGCTTGATTTTATTGTGTATCATAACAAGGTAAAAGAATATGCCGGGCTATTTATTTTTGCTAACGAAAAAATAAAAAGGCAAATGGAAGTTGGGAACATAAAATATGCACTTTCCACTTCAACAGTAGAGATGCTGATTAAAAAAAAAAGTAATTAAAATTTGGAGAGGCCAGATGTTATTGTCCTTAAAAAGTTAAGATCAAAGAAAGCGAATGACCTTCAAATTCCCAATCAATAAGAAGACACGCCTTAGTCAGAAACATGCCAGAGACATTGAAGCAACGTAGGAAATTTTGCTGACCGTGGGAGGGTGAAAGCCAATTACAAAGGTTCTTGAAGTATTGATGTATAGTCTCAGAAATTAAAGCATCTGAGTAATTTCCTCACTGGCAAGAATTCAACACTTTCATCGGGACGAACAATTTCATTAAATTAGTTTACGTCTACAGGTGACACAACCAATTTAATATAAAAACTGATCTCACCTAGATCTACCCCATTTTCCTCGTCTGTTTTCTTTATTTTCTGTTTTAAACGAAGTTTGATAAGTAAGAAAATTTACACTCAATGCACGTGACAGGAAACTGGCTAAGCAATCATCCTTATCGTAGAGACATACGATGAAAAGGTGAGGGGCTATCCACATGGCCAATGTAGATGGAAGATGCTCCACGGTAAGGCGTTATTTATATCGTCTTCACACTTCACTTACGACGTCGCGCTCTTTCTTGAAAGCATTGACCCGAGAGATGGAAGCGCGCGCGAGAGAGAGAAAGAGAAGTTTTGTATAAGTGATAAATGTGGACGTATACATTATGTGTGAGAGTGGGGAGAGGACATAGCGTAAGTGATCCATAAGGCGTGATTTGTGAAATGTGAGAGCTAAGACTTTAAAAAATATTTTTTTTTCACAAAATATGGGAATGGATCCACTCTACATTTTTGCCACCTCAGTCCCAGCCCCCGCCCCATCCACCCACACAATACATTGAAAAGCTTAACGAATATAAAATCCGAAAGTCCTTTGACAGATTGACAGATACCGATGCCTTGTGATTGTGAACTCCAAAGTCTCAATGGCATATCCACAAATGCTTCTTTTTCAAACTCAGATATTATACTTTATGAAATGCTACCCCAAACGATTACTTATCCCGTCGGTCGCTTTATTCCAAATTCTGGCCTTTCACCCTTCAGACATTGTTAGGGGCATTGCATAGTAGCTCTTGAAACTGAGGACCAGCTCATTAGTATTTCACTAAGGCCTGCAATAAGGTATCATCTCTGTCGGCCGATAACATATTAGTCTTAGTTCTTTAACTCCATATTATAATTAGGGTCCATTCTCATCCTGGAAACAACAATAGTAATGAAAGTTGTCTTCAAGTTGTCCTCCAGTCCAGTTTCTAATTCTTTTATTCATTTTCTTTCTTATTCTTAATCATCTAGTGATTCTCGTGGGTAGCCGACTAAACTGACAGCACAAGTCGATTTTTATTTTTGAACACTTCCCTAACTTCAAAATCGCTGTCAGTGCATGTATTATACCTTCTAACGTGTGTGGTCTGTGGCTGTATAGCCTGTGAAACCAACATATTCTGTTTGAATACTGTCATTAATAACAAGCAGAATAGCCAAGCACACGCCTGAGTTTATACAAAATTGATTGTAAATGTTCCTTGGCACCTTGATTCCATTTGCATTATTACGTGCGCCGTGATGATTTCATGCTGCACGGGAGTGTGCCGCCCAGTTAGCGAACGGTGTGACGCTATTAAGCTATTTATAGATTGGCAGTGCTTAATGGAGACTCGGAAACTTAAAATATTGCGAAGATGCCCAAAGGCCCACAGTGTTTTGTTTCCTCCCACAATTTTTTGTTTCCTGTCCAATTTTTATTCCTTTACTTTTCATCTCCTTAAGTTTCATGAGAGTACGTTCAACCGTTTTTGTATTTGTTTTAATTTTATTTTAAGTGAGCGCACAGCCTCCATGTGACTAAAATCAATACTAGACTGGAGCTGGTGATAGATTAGGTTGTATGAATTATTTAAAATAAAATAGCTTGTTCAACTTGATCGGATTTTACTCATATATATCAGTTATTTAGTTGTTTATTGGAAAGCTAACCACCGCGGACTAAGCAGTCCTATTATATTGGTCTTTAGAAGTTTTTAAAAAGCTTTCATTTATTTACGTGTGTGCTCCATGTAGAGTTGCAGAAAATCCGCTGGGTATTATAAGCATGCCATCTGAAAGTCTGGTAAGTTATTTCCCACAGCACGTCGATCTGACCTAGAACTTCTAGTTTTTTTCAGTATGCCTGTGTATTGTGTGTGTGATTTATATGATATTAATGTTGTAAAGCGCTTAGATCTTGCTTGTTGACGAGATGAAGCACTATATAAATGCTGTGTTTTATTATTATTATTATTATTGATATCCCGAAGGTTCGGTATCGGAAGATTCGCTGACATAAAGGTCGATACTTATTATTTTAAAGACAAGAAAGTGGTTACAATCGCCCCGTCACGGCACAGAGTTGTGCTGTAAAGAAAGCCAGCAAAATACATTATTTAAGTTACATGCACTGGAAATCTCCATGACACGTGTACACGTCTTAGATTAAACGTCCTTGAGTGACGGAGTTCAGAAGAATCGGCACAAGTGTCGAGATTAAGTGCAGACTGATGTACGCGGCATTACGGCGGTCCCGTGGCAGATCTACGGAGACTCCCTTGAAATCTCGCGCTGAGTAAGAACTCATTAAAGCAGCGGAAAACAAAGAACACCTGAGTGTTTTCGAAAACAATTATTATGCTATTCAGTCTTCGTTGTATTTACTTGGTTTAAAATAATTATACTTGGCATTTCTGTTTGTAAATCGCATACCTGGCACGCCACATTAAACATATATAAACAAGTCTTGAAGAAGTAAACAATTGGAAGTGTCGAATGTCTTAGATAAGTAAAGAAACAGCTGATAAATTTCTGGGTGTTCAGTCGTTGATTGATACACTTAAGCTTGTATTTTACATCTCATCTATCAAAAGCAATCCATCTACGTGATACAAAATTAAAACTACACTGAACATTTCTTAAGTGAGTCACTTAGACTACTTGACGTATTGAAAAGGTTGCTCCTTAAACAATGAAGTCACAGTGGGATTCCCTGAAAACTGCAATTAGAGGTGATTAAGAGGCATGGTGTAGACAATAAAAGGGAGTGTTCGGAAAAAATTCCAATCCTGTCTTAAAATATTTAGCCCCTTGAGTGTTTTGCATGCCCTGATATTCCCTGCACAACCTGAATGTAAAGTCTGTGTTGTATCAGCTACGTACCCATTTCTCTGCAATTGCCATAATGCGGGCTATATATACCTGAAGACCTTGCTTGTCCATTCCTCACCTGTTCCGCGGCTTGTCGCCCAGGTGGCTGACACCCAGCAATCGTACCTCATATTTCTTTCCCATTCCTAACATTTACCCTTAATTCTCTCCATCTGTCGTTCTTCTTTATTATCCAGACCAATTCCATTTCTTCTCTTTCATCTTATCTCGACTTCTAGCATTTCATTTCTTTCTCTCTTCCAATCTCAGCAATAAACCCCTTGACTCACGAATGGAGATAAGTAGGAACATTGGCATTTCTCTCTCTTTAACCATAAGCATGCACTAAAAAAGTGGACCAGGTAGTCACTTTCTTACTGTGGGCTTGTAGTGTTAATTACTTTAAATGTTTCTTCATAATAGAGGGTGTGACAAAAGTTGTCAACACAGTTATATGAAAATTGAACACAGTTGCATATGCATTTGAGATATTTGGTTAAAATTTCAAATCACTGATGTGACGTTCATTTATTTAAAATATTAGCAGTTGAAATGTAACTGTGTCAATAAAATAATATAACGACACAGTAACTTTTGGCCCACTCTGTGTTTGTCTATTCTCCAAGACCCAAACACCAGCGCTTTACTTCCCTCGCAAAACAGTGAAATAAAGTAAGGGCCTACTCAGACTCAGACATTTGAGACACATAGGATGTAATGAGCAGTTAACTTCTACTCCCTGTACTGAGGAGAGCACACCTGAGAATTTGTCCCGTCGCTGCACGTCGCGGGTCAACACAAATTTGATAACCATTGGCAGCTGCTCAGGGGGTCCGGTTACACCAGCGTCATTACAGCTTCTTCTTATCAACGGAACCTGAGCTCAAATTCCTTTAAACCATACACACAGAAAAAGAAATTCTCTGACAAAACAAAAGAAAAGCAAAACACATAAAGAAATAAGAATTATGTACCTGCCGATTACTTATTTGACACAATTTTTAGTCCTTCGAATGACCACATTAACAACATAAATCGTTTAAATAGTTTCGTGACAGCATGACATTTAATCAAGGAAAATAATATTGTATCAGTTTTAGCTTCTGAAATATTCGTATCAATAGTGAGTTCATTTGTACATCCTGCTGAGGATACTAACTTGATCACTGGATGCTGACTCTGACGCCATTAAGATAAATTTATTAGAGTAACAAAAATTCGGATCTCATGTGAAGCTGGAAGTAGTTTTTGTCACGGCACATTGCTTGGGCACAATCTTTAATTCTTTATTGACATCAAGAGCTGTCTAGATTCTCAGCTTATTCATGATTTTGTAGTGTTTATTAGAAATAGATTTGAAAACTTTTGTCTTGCCACATACCTCACGTCTATTTGGCATTCGACCATTTCAACTGACCCACTACCGCAATCCCCTCCGAGCGGTCCATCCGAAAAACCTTTATTTGAAATAATATCTGGAAATTACGCTGAGAAATATTCTTTATTTGATTTCCCAGAATTTAGCATTTTACTACACTTCTCCTGAGCCCCTTCACAGCCATATCACTGATCACCGTCTTTCAAAGGGGACAGTGTGAGATTGAGAACTTTTCTTCTGTGAAAGAAAAGAGTTGGCAGTAAATCATTTAAGTGGTTTCAAATATTCAAATTCTTCTCTCTCTCTCTCTCTCTCTCTCTGTCGTTCTCTCTCTGTCTCTCTTTCTCTCTCCCTCTTTCTCTTTCTGTCTCTCTGTCTCTCTCTCCCCCTCTCTCTCTCTCTCTCTCTCTCTCTCTCTCTCTCTCTCTCTCTCTCTCTCTCTCTCTCTCTCTCTCTCTTTCTCTCTCTCTCTCTCTCTCTCTCCCTGTCTGTCTCACCCCGTCTTTCTTTCTGTTCTATTTCTATACAGATACATTTAAAAAAGTACTAAATAAAAAATATCCGAAGATGCCCGGCGCATTTATGAGCTCTAAGAAGGTTGAAACTGATTTGAACATAGTGGAGGAAGAGAAAAATATGTGTAGTTAGTTTGGATGTAAAGCGTAATCACAAATGACATTGAAAACATATTTTCTTATCCCTGAATTTTCCCACTAGGAGGCGCAGAGCTGTTACGATACGCTCTTGATAGTCTGGATCTAATCATTGCATAGTCAAAGCTTGTTATGTAATATTATCTTTTTTTTGTAGGTAATTAAATTTGGGGGGATTTATTCATTGTAGCATACGTGCCTATGGGGGTGTACGAAAGTGGCCCCATGAAATTTAAATCTCTTCAGATGTTATTGAGAGAACTGTCTCACCTTTTCATCATTGGTTGTTCACCCACGTTAAGAGTTTGATGACCAAATTTCGGCCGTAACCATGTAAACAACGGCGCAATTCTTTGGGGCCCGAGGTGAACTATGAGAGATTTATTATTGGGGACACAACCCAGGCTACAGAGTGAGGCACGAGAACTAACATTTTGCCAGCCTTCTCGGTCCAATCAAAGAGATTAACGAGAGAAAGAAAGGCCCGGCTATCGGTTACCCTGGCCATGAATTGGTTATTGGCAAGCTAATGAGATCCTTTTCAACTCGTTCTTAATCCAAGACTCGGAGCACTAGGTCCGGTGAGAACGGACACATGGGACGCAGTTGACAAGAATCGGGAAAACCGTATCGATGATACCCTTCTGTTACACTTGTCTGTCTGGCTTAATGCTTAAGAACAAGTGTTGTGAGAGTTGTCAGAGTCAAATTAATGCGCAAGTGGTCTGGAAAGTACAGGAAGTGTTTAGATTTAACTTATAAAAAAAACAACTGAAAGAAAATATGTGATTTGAACAAAGACGGCCATTGGACTGATCGACAGGTTTAGGGAAAAAACCACAACAAAACTATGCATTAATTTCTCTGCTTTTATTAAATAGCATCAATTCCTCTAATACAATAGGGAAATAATGATAATCTTTTTGCAGGATTGTTATCACCATAGATGAGTTTAATTACAATTATTGTCAGGGGGAAAAAAAAAAAAGAGATGAAATTTTTACAATCACTGTAAATTTGAATTTCACGTCGCAACAGCACATCAGCAGTTAAAATCTGTTTATTTAAAGATAAATGCTTGTCATTGTCACTTTTCGCTTGCGACCCAGTGGGTGATTTGTCTCTGGTACTGAAATGTTCTGGCAAAGAACGCAAGTGCAGGATTGCCAAATAGCCATAAAATTATAAGATGGAATAATTCATGAAATGTTGAAGAAAATAGGAAATTGAAAATGTATGAATTTAAAAAAGAAAGTCCAAGGAAGGGAAGGGGTGCTGGTGGGGAAGAGAAAATGAAAGATCTGCGCTGCTGGCGGCATCTGAATTATTGAACTTGCTCTGAAGGTCCGTGATGCAATCCTTAGCGGTGAACTCTGAGCAAAATTCTCGTTTCTTTAAAAAAAAAAAATACAACAACGTATTTTACAATTGTGTTCAATGTAAAATTAAACATTACCATGGACATTGGAAACCCAAAGACATTCTAATTCAGCCAGGTTCACAGGCCATGTCTTCAGGTTGACAGTAGCGTGACGCGCTTTTGACCTGACCTGTAAAGGCAATTGTGCCTTTGTTTACCTCATTGCACTCTGTCTTGCTTTGGGAAAACGCAGTATGCGCCAGAAACATTTTAAAAGACAAATACTTTAAAGAAAAATCGACTTGTGGTGGGTTTTCATTTTTTGTTCAATTTCCATTTAGTGGGGACCAAAAGAAAGTATTAGTCGTACAGAATCATAACCCAGATAGAAAGGAAAGACAACGCACACTATTCTATTCTATAAAAAATATGTTTAAAAATGAATTTGAAAGAATGGCGTACATGTCCGTTTCCCATTTTACGGCAGAAAAAGAAAGTCATTAAAAAATAATAATAAAAAAGATTTGAATACGAAGGAGGGAAAGACAGAAGATCAAGAACGAGACTTGTTGTTTGTGACGAAGAATTTGCCTTTGGTAAGAATTTGCTTGTTTTTCCACCTGACATCACATTGATAATGGAAATGAGGACATGCATTTCACTCGCACGCCTATGCATAAATTGTCAAAGTTTTTCATAAGATTAGGGGAGGGGATCTTTGAGTCGATTGCATTAAAGATCTTTTCCCGCTTCCCCTCGAGAGTGCAAGATGGAGAGAGAAAGAGTGTGGGAAAGAAGTTTGGAGTATGCGCGGATGACACTGGGTGGTAAGAGAATGAATGAAATGAAAATGAGGGAAACAAATTAAGAGAAGACTCCGTGCTGAGAGAGAGAGAAAGAGAGAAAGAAAGAGAAAGAGAGAGAGAGAGAGAGAGAGAGAGAGAGAGAGAGAGAGAGGGGGGGGGGGGAGGGAGGGGCGAAAAATAACAGAAATTAGTGGTGTTCGGAAAGATTCTTAGAGGAAAAGAGAGATAAAAAAAGAGACAGAGAAACTGAGAGGAAAAAAAGAAAAAAGAAAAAAAGAGAGACACTGAGAGAAGGAATGTTAAAGACATACAGAAGAGTAAGAAACTTAGCCTCTCATTGCCACTTCCTTAACTCGGTCCCCCCCCCCTCCACCCTGGTCCATTATCGCTGGGATATGTTTCAAACAATGACACACTAAATGACTAAGTAATGCTCTTTGCTCGGGCTCCCTGGCCTTTTACTTTTTTTTTTTCTAACCATACCTTCCTTCTGTCACTGACTCTATACTCTTTGAACAATTGGATGTTTCCTTTTACAACGTCATCTCTTTCTGTCTGTCTGTCTGTCTGTCTGTCTGTCTCTCTCTCTCTCTCTCTCTCTCTCTCTCTCTCTCTCTCTCTCTCTCTCTCTCTCTCTCTCTCTCTCTCTCTCTCTCTCTCTCTCTCTGTCTCCCCTCCCATTTCTTCTGGTCATTACCGCAATTCTGAAGTGGCCTTACCCTTCGGAATTCCGGGAAGGTTTCGACACAAATTGTAAAATTTCAATCCCAGCAATGTTGTTTTTTTTCGACTTCTTCCACGAGCTAATGTTTTAAGTGACCCTTGACCCAGCAAAAACATCAAAGAGGGACATAATTCCTTGTTTCTTTCCTGTCAAGTGGCACTTCCTTCCGTGTGTATTCCGCTAATCAGCTGTTGAAAATGTTCTGTAATTCTGAGTGCCACAGTAAGGTTTATGATGGCTGTTTTGGTGACCTCAGGTGATGGCTTTCTTTATTACTTGGCACTGGTTTGTGTGGTACGAATTTTTTTATTGCAGTCCGTGGATATGGTAGTGAAAGTAGTACTGAGTTGTAGTAGTAGAAATAGTAGCCATAGTAGTAGTAATGGCAACAGTAGTGTTAATACATGTAGTAGCAGCAGTAGCAGTGGCAACAACAGCAATAGTAGAAAAAGTAAAAGTAGAGAAGTTGTAGTATAGCAGTATTAGTAGTAGTATTAGTATTAGCAGCAGTAGCAGTAGTACAGGTGTAGTAATACTGTAGTAGTAGCAGCGCGCCTAGGCTTAGGTTCAGTGAGACCTCACTCACCAGCCACTTAACTGGATCTTACTGAAACTCAGTTTCGTAACATGAGCATTCAACTAGTCGGTGGAACCGTCACCATCCAACTATTCGGCTGATAAAAACAGGGTGGTGCGCGCCTAGGATGACGGCGGTGAGGATGTGCTAGTATAGGTCATTGCAACCCCCCCCCCCCCCACCATTTCCTGTCGAATCACTGGAGCAATAAAAGTAGCACAAAATAGGGGTGGCTTGAAGAGGCGTGGAAGTTCAGTCATCCATCTGAAGTTAATATCTTACCGAAGACGAAAATCAAAAACAAGTTGATAATGTGCCCTTACTAAAAACAACAAAAGAACTGTTTTTAATGCCGGAGAAAACTGACGGGCATGGAAACTCCAGAGTATTTTTCTTCGCGTGTTTATGTGCAGAATGTCACATCTGAGATGAGCGGATCTGTAATATGTCCCAAATATTATCAGAACTCTCGTTTGCGTAAGTAAATATGCAAGTGGTGTTGTTGTTTTTCCTCTCTCTCTCTCTTCCCCTCTGTGTGTCTTTCATGATGCACTGTGGCAACTGTCTAAAGGGAAATGGTTGTTTCATGAAGATTGTTTCGATAGAACAGTCAGATTTAGTTGAGAGAAAAGTGCTCTCACTCTCTTTCTGTCTGTCCGTCTGTCTCTCTCTCTCTCTGTCTGTCTCTCTCTGTCTCTCTCTGTCTGTCTCTGTCTGTCTCTCTCTGTCTGTCTCTGTCTGTCTCTCTCTGTCTCTCTCTGTCTGTCTCTGTCTCTCTGTGTCTCTCTCTGTCTGTCTCTCTCTGTCTCTCTCTGTCTGTCGCTGTCTGTCTCTCTCTGTCTCTCTCTCTCTGTCTCTCTCTGTCTGTCTCTCTCTGTCTGTCTGTCTCTCTCTCTCTCTGTCTCTCTCTGTCTGTCTTTCTCTGTCTCTCTCTCACTCTCCCTCTCTTTCTGACTTGTTCGTGTGTGTGTGTGTGTGTGTGTGTGTGTGTGTGTATGTGTGTTCCTCTGTCTGTTTCTCTCTGTCTAGCTCTCTGTCTCTGTCTCCCTCTCACACATTTCCTTTTCCTTTCTCTCTCCTGTCTCAAAGGTTTTCAGACCCGGTTCTAATTCTCAGACTTTGATTTTTGAATCGTACAATTTATGACAATTTTACGAACAGACTGATCAGGAAAAGCCCTGACAATGATAAAGGCCGTGTTTTATGCCGAGATCGCATTAGTTGTAATGAGATAGACAGCTACAACAACAGAAATATGGCTATAATTCACCCCAAATAATGCACATGGGATGCAACTGTATTCTTGTCCATTATTTCATCATTGCAGTTTCATCATCATTAAATCCCTGTATGATACGCTCACAATAACTTGGCAGAAAATCTGCGAGTGAAAAGTCCTACCTGAACTTCATTCATTCTGCCTAGACAATTTTAATGGACAATGAGAAGTACAACATGAGAGCCACCTTTAGTATTGAATTTGCTCTCGTTTTCAGCGTTTGACTGTATTGTGAACAGTCTGAGTCGCTCTGACATGGAGATTTATATTCTGTGAAAATGGCTTAAAGTTATAAATTGCTACAAGGCAAAAGTTATTGTAAAGACCTCGTTAGGGGCCATCCATAAAACATGTACGTTGAGAGTGTGTGTAACCCCAACGTATGAACAGTATTCATGATGTTGTGGGGCGGGGGGGGGGGGGTAAGGTCTGGTGAATATATTATTTTCGCTTTTCATGTATCACGACCTTGTTCCATCTCCAATTTCTGAAGAAAAAAAAACTAAAAAAACTGGAGATCTTTTAGTATGTAGAAGAGTTATAACAAATGCACACACTGACAATTGTTTAATATGCGCTTGTCATTAAAATTTACCAAGCCATTTCACAGATTTTTTTCTAACTCTTTATCATAATAACTATACTGAAGTTTACCGTTGAATTTCTCATTTGTGCAAAAACGTGGAGTTGGAACGAAAAAGAACTAAGATCACATTACGTTAAGAATCAAAAACATTTGCTTTCATTTACTTCTTTTCAACAAAGTAAGTTGTAGAATTATACCAAAAAAACAACAACAACAGTAGGCAATATACCTAATGATACAGTCCTAATAGTCCATGCAAAATTCATCCAAGGCCTGTCGTGAACATTCACCATTAGCTAATGGTTGCACTCTCGTAAAAGGGGGGAAAGAAGCCAAGCCCATGAAAACCGTACATTTAAGGGAAAGGGGGGGGGGGGGCTGCAAAAAATCGAGCGTGCATACTTCATGGATGGCCCCGTAGCCGTATTCAGAGTATCAAGGCTTCATCAAGAGTTTAATGTTTATTTCTTCCAATTTCGACATCCAGCCAGTTAGACACAGACAAAAAGAGAAGGCGGACGCTAAGTCTAAACGGAATAATTTTGTGATATTCACGACATGTTGTGTTCGGTTAACTCAGTCTCTGTCTGTCAGGTTACTTTATTATTATCCATTTCATTGATCTATGTAGCTGTGCGTCTGTCTATCCATTTATCTGTCTGCCTGTCGTTACACTCGCCTATTCGGCTGTCCCTCTACTCCAAGTCTTTTCTTTTCTCTGTCTATAGAGGGATGCAAAGGATGTGAGGAACACATTTATATTCAGATAATCTTTTTGTGATTTTATTCTATTTTGTTTCTATCACATCTATAGCGAGCCACAGAGAAAACGACAATAGTGCAATAAACGACACAGCGAGATTTGGGGAAATGTAGGAGAACAAAAGCGCGTTGGGAAAATAAACTAGCCACAATTAAAGAGCGCAGAACTGTCTCAGAAAATAAACGAGCATCATGAAATTGGCTCTCTTACGTTTTAGCCTATCACTTGCCCTTTGATTGGGAAGCTGAAGATAGAAACAGATGTGTGGGGGGCAAAAAGGCACGAATTATTGACAGAATGAAGAAGTAGGGAGATTAACAAAAGCCACCAGATGCATTGGCGCACATTCGGAAAAACAGTAGTAGGCGTGACCTGTTCTCAGGTTGTATTTGGTTTATTGATTTTGATTTTCCAAATACATCGTTAAACCTGTGAAAACAAAAGTGGCAGTAGTTCTAGTTTTAGAACAAATTAATAAACTAGTGTTTTTACTCTACCGGAATGTTAATAATTCTACCGCGGGTTCGTGTTCAGGCTTCATTCAATATAATTATTATGATTGATATAAAATAATAATAATAATGAGAAGAAGAAGGATATAAGGGACAAGGTGGTCTAGAGGCAAGGTGCTCGCCTCTCATGCCAAGGGTCCCGGGTTCTAAACCCGGGCAGTGCAGGCATGTTGGAAATTGGATTTTTCTCATATTTTCAAGTCCCTGGTCCTATTGGGGGGTAGGATCGAGTACCTAGTCTTCTCGGATAAGGACGAAAAAATTCGGAGGGCCCGTGTGCACGTTGCGCACGTTAAAGATACCTTGGCAGTTGGAAATCGTAAAGAGCAGGCCGAAAGGCCGCTGCCCGGGCAAAATTGAAAATTGAAATTAATAGATTAAAAGTTATCCATATCACCCCCCCCCCCCGCCAGAATTTATTATTCATTATTAAATATATATTGTTATTAATAAATATTCAAATATTATTTGAGCTGTGTGTTGTGTGTGATGTGAGTTGTGAACTGCTGTGAGTTGTGAACTGTTGTGAGTTGTGAACTGCGCCTAACAGGCTGCGTTACAATTTGCTCTGAGATAGAGAGAGAGAGAGTGAGCGAGACAGGGAGAGAGAAAGAAGCAGTGCAGTGTGTTGAGCGCTTCGCCGGCAGCTCCATTCTGCTCTGTGGTTGACATGTTGTTTCTGTAAAGCGCATAGAGCATTTTAAATGGATATGCGCTATATAAATGCTATACATTATTTATTATTATTATTATAATTAATTTAAATAATCCCCGAAAACACACTTTTTTAATGGATGGCCACCATAGCTGCCGCTCCTGACCGTTTAGTGCGTTCTTTTTATTGGTGGATTAAACTTGGGTTGGAGGATGAGCATAACGCGCTTAGAGCTTGTCTGCTGTGGGATGAAGCGATTTGTTATGATTATGATTATGATTTATTATTATTGTCATTGAATTATTTTGGCAACACTTTGGTGAGAAGTAAATCGTTTCTTCCAGCAAGTCCTTCCCCACCCATGCACTTTCGTGAATTCAAAGGAAAACAAACAACTCATTTTCTTATGGGGTGCTTTTAGAAGTTTAGTTTTCTGCAATTCCTGAAAAAATGTAAACGGCCGGTGACAACTTAACTTCTCCCTAAACAGAGCTCGCCATACCAAGATAACTTACAATCATTGAAGAGCGTTTTTCCAAAACTGGGTAAGTCAAATTTTTCAAGAGTTGTGGTTCCTTTCAGATAGTCATTCAAAATTAGTGTAAGATGCGGTGTAAGTGTTCAGTTAAAACTTGCTATGTCACGCCTATACCCGAAGATAAATATGGGACATAATTATCAATTAGTGTCAAATAAACACTTACACCGCGTCTTACACTAATTTTGAATGAATATTTGAAAGGGACCATAACTCTGTCAAAATTTGACTCACCCAGTTTTAGAAAAACGCTTGTCCATGATATTTCGATTTCGTAAATGTTACTTTCACCAGATGAAATACGACTAGATCACTGTGAAGAAACGATTTACTTCTTTCATAAGTCGTACACCCGCCGGTTACCTTACTGTAAACTGTTGTTTAGCTGGTAAGATTGGTTATCTTCCATGTCATCCTCAAGTACTTTACCTTTTCTTCTGTCGATGCCATCAGCTGATTTTATCGCAGTTGTGTACTGAAAGCTTTACTGGTGGAAACGTACCATTTTGACGACAATTTCGGGCACGCTGGCAAAGCAACTAAAATCTAACACTTACAATTTCTTGAAGCTTCAGATCAGCAGTTGTACTCTTCCTTGTTATCATGCTAAGCTATGCTAAAATTATTTTAGCGCACTCGTAATTTGTCCTGATTCAACCGCGATTCATAGAGTTTAAGCTTCTTCTCATTTATTAAAGCGTTTCAATATCATTTTCTTGAGACATTTCTAAAGGCAGAGAAGTGGGCAGAATCACACTTGTAAAAGCCCAGAGGCTTATTTAATAGTTTAGATTATGCAGTTTGCAAAGTTTTATTTTCTCCATTAAAAAAGAAAAGAAAAGAAAAGAGAATTCAGGGCTCAGGTTATTGTGAAGGAGTTAGAAACGCCACATAGTTGGCATGGAATGAAATTACCTTTCACATGTCCATATATGAGATGTCAGCAATTCTTCATTTTTTATTGATCTTGATCTAGCACTGTCCCTTCAGGACAACTCTTAGAGAAAATGCCTCATAGGTTGAGCATTGCCTTTGTTCTGGTGCTTCAGGCATGAAAATCTGGGTCATGGATGCAGTGCCGGACACCGTCTATTTTCGGCATGAAATGTCTGTTTTGGCATGTTTAGCTAAATAGGTTATTCGGGGATCCCTCTCTACATGGACACATTGCTTTGATAGAAAAAAAAACGTGTGCATTAGGGGTGTCAGAGTGTTATCTAGGCGTGGTTAATATGTGCTGAAATGTGACGGTTACATGTATTCACCCCATATTTTTGGGAAGTGTTCATGGCCAAATATCCCACCAAAATACACGTTTTTCCACTTTATCATCATAAAGTTTCCGGGATAAGCAAAAGGTACGCGAAGAAGAACACATTAATTAATTGGGTGGATCTTGTCTTCTTTTCCTAGCAACCGCTCCTCAGCGAGTGGTCGTCTCAGTAGAGCGATTTGCATTGGTGTAGCGATGGATATCAGCTCAGTTTCGGAATCTGAGATTTTTAAATGATATTTTGGGCAGTGAAATGTAATTTCCAATCTACGTTAACAGTAACTCATGATTAGTACCTTGAAACTCAAACATTGGACATATTAAGAAAGCCCTGAACTTGTCATTTATAGTGGGGATTATTCGTTGATTTCGTGGTTACCCCTAATTTTATATACTCCTAGGGTAATGGCCAAACTTGTTGACACGGTATGGGTCGTTTTGAATCTGCTTCGCTTGTCAAAAAGAAGGCAATCATAGCGTTATTCGCAGGCTTCAGAGTCAGTGCACTCAGTAAACCTAGAGGGAGATACACCAAGAGGGGATCTGCTGGTTACAAAAGATGTGGTATCCACCTAACTAGCAGTTGCTTTGTAAACGGAAATTTGACGTCCAAGACATGGTGCGGGTAAACAAACTGTTTGGGCTTTGTTGAGACATCGCGTCATTTTTTTTTTCATGCTCACAATGACGTCAAGACTTCCTGCTTCCCACCCACCCCACCCACCCCGTCTGCCTCACTTCACCGCGGTGAGCATATGGTGTATTTAACGTGAGCATAGTGGCAGAAAACAGCTGCTGGTGGAATGATGAAACACCCATACACACGAAGACGTGTTGACGATTGGCGAGATCGTAGTAAATTACGAGATTGAGGAGAGAAGGTAACGTTTTTACGCAGTTCGTGTAGCACATTTATCTCGTAATTATTACATGAACTATTATAACAGCAGCACCAACGAAGGCGATGATGATGCTAACAACGCCCAATAACAGCAACAGCGACCAAACAAGAACTGCAACAGCTAGAATGAGACCAAAACAACAGTTTCTTCATCGACAGCAAGAAGGTTATTGTTTTGTACATGAAACTGTCTGGTGTGTTTGACTTTAAGAAAACATTCACAACGACAACTGCTACGCCCAGACTAGAAAGAGTTCCTATACTGACAATTTCATGTCCTCCCTCTCCCTCCCAGACACAGGTATCACCTTCGGGGTTTGCCTGTGGAGGTCAGGCAAAGAATTAACATGGTCGTTGGGCCTGTTTAAAAAAAATAATTATAGTCTACTGGCACAATGTTTTCACTTTCACGCCTTTACCCCATCCTTTTTTTTTCTTTCTTGTTGCCATTCGTTTTCTCTCTTCGTTTTCTTGCTCTCCATTTGTTGATTATTAATATATAAGTTGTGTCTTGGCGTTTTCTACATGGCCTTCAAAGGTGAATTCAACTGAAGTGTTGAATATTGACCGGTGTGAATCTGTGTAAATACAGCTACATGAGGCCAGAACAACATTTCAAATTGTTGTAAGTTATTGTTGAAGGAAGTATCAAAGGTAATTTGTCCGTTCTGGAAGGTCATATTATGGGATTGTCTGCTTCATTTTCAAAATCGATATCTCTTTTGCGGGAGATAATCCAAACATTCCCTAGCAAATCCATTATTGTTATGGTTGAACGACTTTGCTCGTCAAAATTAAGTGCACCAGAGCCCTATGGAAGAGAGACGATCTCAGCGACCCTGTTATGGTGTACTTGTTAGCTGTTCTTCAGATAAGCCCTCAGCTGTAAAAAAAACCCCAAAAAACAGTTATCCGACTCAGCTGTCTGTGAAGAGCTGATCTTCTTACAGTTCAGTAATCAACATGTACTCTAGACCTGAGGGTTTTGGGGGGAAAGACAACAGGAGGGGGAAGAGGAAATTTGGGGATAAAATATACACCCATAAGACATGAATGTACGTAGATACACAGGTTTTGAAAAGTTCAGATCTTCCACACTAGAGGACCAGAAGCAAAAAAGCAAAACATTGAACACCCTTTTTGGGAGGTGGTGGTTGGGGAGGGGGGGGGGCTTAGGGTGTTACCATACTGGTCATTGCTTCACTGGGTAATGAGGACACTGTTAGCGGTAATTAAGCATCACGTATACATTTCCGCAGTGAATAACGTTTGTCAAAATATTGTCCACAACATTCGTCAGAATATCTGGTGCACTTATAAATTCACCATGATGGTCGTCATCCCAGATTATTTTACAGAATTTTCAGTTTTCTAACAATGCCATGCCGAATAGCTCCAATGATATACTCAACAAATGTGTAAATTACTGCATTCGTAACCACATCCGAAACTGCGCGGTTCAGACCTCCACCAGCGTTGTGTGAAACAGCTAACGAGCACACGGATACAGAATAAGCTTTACTTACTTCATCGTTTGGTAGTACGTCATTCTGCCATCACATAACTCACAGCTCTGTGGGGGTTAATGGATTTCTAATAAACTGAAGTTGATCTAACCTGCAGCTGAGGGAAAACATCGCGTCGAGACAGCAAAGCAAATAACCGAGGACAACTATTCAAGAATGGTGCCGATCTAATGTAAACAGTGAGATGCATCACACGAAATGTTACCTTAGAACTTACAAATCACAAGGTTATTTCCTTATTCCTCGTGAGCCTTTTGAGCTCAGAAATATCTCGGGAAGGTTTTATTGGCAAAGCAGATAATCGAAACGAGCAGTTGCCATTCTTTTTACAACTTTTAACAACCTTGGTGATTTAATAATCACCTTTTCCAATCTGTGTGGTTTACGTTTGTTTTAGTGTAGGCCAGTAAGGATTCAAGTGTTTTTATATTGCGACCGCTTTCGAAACTCTGATCACCTGCTATGGGACACTCCCTGCCCGTAAAAAAACAAACAAACAAACAATAACAACAACAACAACAACAACAACAAAAAACGTATCCCCTCAGTTTGCGACCCCCAGAAAATCTCTTCGTGAGTCCCAGGTTGAGAAGTTTTGCTTTAGTAGCAGCAGCCAGAATGAGACCAAAACAACAATTCCTCCATCGGCAGCAAGAGGGTTATTGTTATTCGTGGATTTTAGTGTTTTGTAGTTTACTGTTTTTTACATACCATACGTTTTACTTTTGTGGTTTTCAAATATCGCGAACTGGCATCAAAACAGAGGGAAAAAGCATGTATGAGTGAAAACATGAGGGACATGTTAATCAAAGCAGAACACCTGCGTTGCTTCACGACCGTCTGAGGTGCAAATGCCCAGAGCAGCGAACCTCTAAAAGAGAAAGAACGTCAACCCTTTCAAGGGTGTACAGCGGTGTCAAACATGCGGCGAATATGGGATGGGGGGGGGGGGGGAGTGGGGAAGAGGAGGAGGGGTTCCAAACGTTTATTGAAATTGTAATTAATTTTACTGTTGTTCTTAATAGGGTAGGATGCAGCACACACAGCTGAATGTGTCTAGAAGTACATGGGAAAAAAACGCTCTCCTAATGTCATTTTTAAAACACATTTTTTTCAAAATGGTTGATCAGAAATTAATTACATGCAGTGATGAATTACAGATTTTGAAGTCCGGAATGCAGTGTTATTGGTGTTTAATGTTATTGCCAGCTTAATTTGAGGCCCGTTTCTCTCTTCCTTGCCATATTAATATATGGAAGAATATGCGATATTAGGTGATAGTGTAACTTGCAGTGCGTTTTGATTTATAAGTGATACATCCTGTAAATGCGATACTTTGGCACAGTGTAGCCGTTTCAGTTGGTGAGTATGACAAGGCATTAACAGTCAGTAGAGTACATAGGTATTGAATGCAAATTGGAGTATCATCACGAGATAAATAGTAAATTACTGCAATAAAAATAATGCATAAATTTGGATATAAAACCTGTGTATGACAAGTTTCAAGCATTTTCTGTTCAGACTTAAATCCTGGTGAAAATATGAGATCTCAGGTTGCACACCCAGAATAATCTTGGCATTCCAAACACAGGAAATATAATTATCAGCCAATATTTTAAAACGTCAAAAGTATCAGATGCCATTCATATCAAGTTAAGTAAATTTAGTTTACGGTCCTGGAATATGCGCGAAGATTGAAAACACATAACTGGATTTGCCCACCACGCCAGAAGGCGTAAGAAACAGGAAACTCCCAACAGTTTCATCTTGTGGATGACAAATTGCATTATCGGCCAATCAGATTTATATAATTTGCACTTTCACCTCATAAACGTGAAAAAAAACAACAACAGAAAAACTTGACCTGGCCAACTATCAGTTGCTCATGTCTGCTCTTGATTTGAATCTGAAGAATGCGAACAGGTCTTTCCATTCAGCATTTCTTCGTCAGTGATTAGCGTAGAATAATTCTAGTACTACATCGTGACATTTCATATGCAAATGCGATTTGCCAAGAATTTTAGCACTCTGACATCTAACCTGTATTGGCAATGAAAAACCCAAGACAAATTAACATTTTTGCCTTACTTTGTATTACACGTAGACTTAAATTTTGAATATTTTTCGGCATTTATGCCCGATAAACGGAGCACAATCACACATCTAAAGTTCTGTACCTGCTGGGTTTTGTTGTTCAGAGATCAAGTAGTCATTGACACTCATCTTTTCTCCCACGCATTGGCAATTGTCAGTTCAGTTATTTATTATCGTTTACCTGGAATGTGACGGAAATTCTGCCCAGTTTTTATCCCTCTGCTGCCATGAAGAAGAAGGAAACAAAAATAAAAATAACACGGAATCTCCTAACTCATCTTCCAGAGCACATGAACGTTTCCGCCTCTATCGTGTAAAAGCGAGATTTTTGTCATTCTGAACCTTCATTATGCGGCTTATGGCTCTGCGGGGAAAAATAACCTTAGCTTGGTTCAAAAACCTCACACATATTTTTTTTTTTTTTGAGGATCCTCTCTGTGTCGTTTTCTTCAGTTTCAGAGGACTCATGTTTAAATCCCTTTTCTATAATGTCTGCCTCACAATTTTAATAATATTGTTCCGTAGAATATCGGCTATTGATTGTGATCTTTTCATACGATGTTAAATCATCTGTGAAAATGAACTGCTTGACACTTTTCGGAGCCTACCATTTTTGTTTATTATTATTACTGTATTGACAATGAACAGGGATTGATATGTTTATAACAGACCCGTCCACGGAATACCACATAGTTGCTTCTCTTAGATGGAAAAACATGCTTACTTCAAGGTTCACACAGAACTGTGTTGTAAAGTGACTGAAGCCACATTATTGTGTTCACGCTCCTTTCTTGTACATTCACCGAAACATTCCCCAAACACAGTAAAACTGTTGTTATTCATGGGAAAACAGTCATTCTTATTTTAAGGGTCACACCGAAGTGTGTCACAAAGCGATTGACGCAACAGTATTGTGTTCACTTTTGAAAGTTACCAACCCTCCCGTCTTCACTTACAATAAAACATTTCTCCAGTATACTATTTCCATCATTAAAATCCAAGAGGTGTTAAATGTATATGAGCGCTTA
Source organism: Onchidella celtica (assembly GCA_963931925.1). Lineage (NCBI taxonomy): Eukaryota > Metazoa > Mollusca > Gastropoda > Systellommatophora > Onchidiidae > Onchidella > Onchidella celtica. The sequence continues at coordinate 39,244,259 of OZ007568.1, read as the reverse complement.
CAATATTTCAACAGCCAGTTTGTGGGTATGTGAGGCTCCATCCTACGCCGTACCTCAACAGTTTGTGGACCCTATAGACAGTAGCAAACGCCAGACAGTGCATAAATTGTCTATTATTTATGATTGTGTAGGAAATTCAAATAAAACGCGAATTCCTTCTCAAGCAATGGCACCCAATTTAAGGACTTTAAAATCAGGGCTTCTTATGCATCATAAATTTCTTGGCATGGAATATTTCCTTTTCATGCTGAAAGATCATCTTTATGAATACTTGCTTGCTGTTGAGAGCTATGCGCAAAATTACAGTATTGTTTAGAGCCTTAAAAAAAAAAACGTCACGTGTAATGTTCAGAATGTGTAAAATGTGTTTTCACACAGGTTTTCATAAATTCACTGCATCTGAACTCACCTGTGATGTGATTGAGGTCTCGTTAAAGTTTTTTTTTCTTTTTTTAGGCTGTAAAATACGTCTGTGACATTTACAACCAACTGGCCACAACATGACTGTGTAAACCAATATCATCTCAGTGATTTATCATCAAAGGAAAGGTCAATATTACAGCCAGTCGGACAGGGCCACTGAAGATGACCACGATAAACCAAATGCCAGACAGAATTTAAGGGTACCCGCGAGGACCAAAAGTCTCCTTGTATGTCAGACATTGCAAAGGCGTAATAGGCCCGGGCGGGAGAGAACCATATTACGATGCGAAATCAGTCAAAACACTATTTTCTAACAGTGCAGGGTGTGTCTTAACCTCTTCTTCCGACACTTTCACCCCCGCCGCTATGATTGTGGCATAAAAATCTCAGACTTGTTTATAAATAATATCTCTCCTTGCCCGACTAGACCTTTGAATATTTACATCTTATTCCATACAGTGACCCCCACCAATCGTCTAAGTATCGTTCCAATCACTCTTCTCTCCCTCTCTTCCTCATCTCTCTCTCTCTCTCTCTCCCTCTTTCTTTCTCTGCCTCTCTGTCTCCTATCCAGCCGTATCGTTTTTCCATCTCCATTAACAATCAATAGGGAGGAGAAAAATCTGACGGTGCACTACCGTTTACATTTCTTAAATCACACGAGATTTAAGAATAGGACTAGACGTACTCACCTTCACCCTCCACCCCGTTCCTTCAGTCTTAGGTCATCCTATCTGACAACCAGGGGTAGAGTGCCTCCTTCTATTAGGCAGTCTATAAGAAATGTCCAATATTAATGTTACCGTTACAGCATCGTTATCATGGAGAAATCAGTTTCAGCCTCGCTTGGAAAATGATTGATATCATGGGTTTATACCCGAGGCTGATAGAATTATTTCAAGTGCAAGAGGGACAACGTCTGGGGTACAGTAAACACATAGTTACATACACTTTGAATTGTTAGACAGACAGACTAACTGACAGACACACCGATACACAAACAGACAGACAAATTAGTAAAGTTACACCATTTTGTTTTTATTTTTCTGATTTATAAATAGCCTAATCGTAAATTTTGCGGTCTCGTCGCCGGTGTGGCAGACCCATCTGATCATGCTATGATTAAAGCAAGCAAACACTGAGCTCCGATAGGATAAGTTCTTTCTGTCCATCAATCTGAAAGTTTGGACAGATGGATAGATGGATGGGTAGATGAACGGACTGATCCGTAGGTCAGTGTAGACCCTGGTTAAATAAAATAAATTTGTTTCTAAACCCCTGGTTTTGAAGTGTACTACCGTAAAAGCCCTTTACGCGATGTTTCTCATCAGTGACATTTCCTCCCGACCGAACATGTTCGACCCCAACACGATCCCAAGTTTTCACGTCTTCGCCTTGTTACGCATTATTCGCGCTATTCAGCTTCAGCAGCACCAAGGAAAACATTCTCAAATAATTGAAAATCTTTTCTTTTTCCTCATTTCTATTCATTTTTAAATTTTCTATTCTGGTACAAGTGGCGAATAGTTTAGTTGGAACATCTCTCTTGCAATACAAGACCATCGACATTTCCAGGGAAAGAAGATTAGGTGGGAAAGATTTAACTAGCGCGCCTGTCTCTCACGGTTTCCATTGATCTTAAATTTAAGTCGGTTTCCGCTGCTTGATCTTAGAGTCAGCCGACAAGATAGGTCAGTGGAGTCAGAGAGATGAGACCGGGTTGATTCGTTCTTCAAGAGGATAACCTGAAGTCGCCATAAATGATTATGGCAGTATGGGGCTGACAGTAGTACAAGAATAATGATCAACGCCGACTTTCACATTTTATTTAGCCGTCCATTGATAATTATTATGCCAATCATCTCATTTCTAGCTAGAGCAGAGCGTATTAAAAAAAAATGCAAAAGTAATAACATCGGGACTGACACATTGATTGTACAGTTAAACAAAGTGCCAAGAAAGAAGCAACAGGGAACATTGACAGCGGTGAGAACAAAATGAAAATAAACGGAAATGTTTAAACATTGCAAACAAGATAATAAAATATAGCAACCCACTTTATAAGATGTTAAATTATGTACCTTTTTATTCAGTTGTGGACGGCTGGTCGAATTCATAGCGGTCACCATTTCCTGTGCTCACCAACCACATGACACGAAACTATACAGGACAACTGGCATACTAAATTGCAACTAAGTAAACTTTATACAGATAAGTTATCTGACTTTGTGTTACAGCGCAACATTTCAGATACGTGATTATTGTCTGGGCCGTCACTTTTTCCCATGTTAGTTAATGCAAGGAAAATGACTAGGAGAAAGCTGTTAGTATTACTTCTGGGCATAACAAGGTCAGCTGTTGCTACCGATACTGACCAGGAAATCTAGGACGGACCAGATCCTAACGATAGGCTATATCCAGGAAATGCGTAGATATGAGAGAATTAGCCAGTACAAGGATAAACGCCTACTGTAGAGATGTCAAGCGGCGTCAGTAAAGAATTCCCATTTTTGATCTCTGCTTTCCCCACAGTTTATTCTTGATATCTTCATGCCATAGTATTTTTTAATTATATATATATGTTCAGACGTAAATATGGAAAGGGACCGTTCACAAACCATGTGGACAGCTAGGGGGGGGGGGGGTTGTAAAATGTCCACACTCTGTCCACAGGGGGGGGGGGGAGGGGGGTGCATCAGTTTGTCCATGTGGCACATGTAGTGATGAAAAAAGATGCAGAAGAAAGTGATGATGCCATGCCTTGTGATGTCTTTATTTACAGTGGTCATGACAAAATGCCAATATACAGAAACATCTTTGATGCAATGCAGTGTCCTTGGACTGATGAGTGAATGTTTCTGTGTACTGGTATTTTGTCTCTCGCTGTCAGTGTGCCCAAAACCAAAATCTTTTTTAAAGTTTACACAGTTTTCTTAAGAGAACAAGCTATTTCCATTAGAATGTTTAAGAACCATTTTTCAATGTGAATTTGAATTGTGAAAGCACTGGTTGGAGGTTCACTCCGTTGTGGTATGCTAAAAAAAACATTATATGTATGCCTACAAGTTTGATGTCTTGCCAATTACTTGTTTTTTGTTTGTTTTCATTTTTCAGGAACAATAAAGGTTAAAGAAATATTAGCATGTGGTGTTTCGCAATGTGTTTTCATACCGGTACCATGGACATCCACAGGGGGGGGGGGTAGAGTCATTTGTCCACACCTGTCCACAGGGGGGGGGGGGGGGGTCCCAAAAATGGTCAAAATTTGTCCACATGGTTTGTGAACGGTCCCAAAGGTAACTGAGAAGCTAAAATAAATTATTCGCTTCGTAGTGATGTAAGTTAACTTATGTCTTACTGATGCCCATTTAGTAATCTTAATTTCGTATGATATTAATACAATATAAAAATTAGACATGGTTCTTTTCAGTGTTTCTTTACAAAAATTGACACATGTAAATAATAATTAAAGCAAAACACCCTATTTCTGCGTTTGTTTCATTGTTTCTTTATTTGCTGCCCAAATCTCGCACGCCTTCAGATGTTTTGTAAATTTCGACGGTAGAACATACCACTGGACTGAGTCCTTCAGCTATGAATGGGTTGAACCATCCAAGTTACATTTTGGTGTTCTGCTGAATAATGTGTTACATGAGATTGAGCTACAGGGAATGTGAAAACGGCAGATGTTTTGTTATTTTAGGCATGATCTTTTTGCTTGTATTTTTTAAATTTCATTTTCATTTTCGTACAGATGTTTGTCCTGAAGGTGATGGATTCTTTTCGAAAGAATACACATTTTTCTCTCTTTTTTGTTACTGTTTCCTCTTTCCTTACTGGTATCTGTTCAAGACAGATCATACACCAAAACTCTTGGCTTCCGACGAAAATGATACTCTGTGCGAACTATTTTGGGAAAATGATGGCTATTTTTATTGTCCGATGGCGAGTAATCATTATGTGCAGCGAGGAATAAGCAATTGGGATAATAAATGTTTAATTACGATCCTTCAAAAATTACTTCGTTAGCTACGTGGCTGTTTGTTAGCGGCGAACTATTCTTCTTCTATTGCTTGCTTGAGATTTTTTCCTTTTTTTCTAAGAAGAATAATAGTCGTAAATTGGTTTCAAAACGTCTCATTATCAAAATTATGTTCTGTTTTGATGTGCCCTGAGACAAAAAATCAGGAATGTTAAACTGAGTAAAAAGTGTCTGGTGGGAGTTTTTGTTAATTCTGTCCGTTATTGAGAGTGTTTGATGGTTCTTATGCTATTGATTTCCCATTACAAAACTGTGATCGGTGCGTCTTGTTTGAGGTGTCATCGTGTATGCAAGTGAAAAGTGGAAATACAAAGATGGAAAGACGTATTTGCATGTTAGAACATTAATTATAAACGGCAGTACAGCTTCGTTTTGTTTAAATTTAAATTCAATTTCCAGGGTGTTCAGATTTAATGTATGTTTATTCATGTATGCTTAGCAACAGCAACCGGAATATAGCTTCCCCCTCCCTCCTCCTTCCTTTCTCTCTCTCTCTCTCTCTCTCTCTCCCCTTCCCCCTCCCTTCCCTTTCCTCTCTTTCTCCCTCCGTCCTCTCTTTCTCCCTCCCTTCCCCCTCTCCCTCTCTCTCCTTCTCGCCCTCTCTCATTATTACCTTTGTCAGTGTCTGTATTTCACATACGTTGAAACACACTCGCCGACAATAGTTGCCTGATATGATCACTCTTCCAGAATGAAGTTTTGTTAATAAGATCTATAATCAGAAAAGTAACATGCATTGAAAGGGAGGGGGGGGGGGGGTGGAGTATTGTCCATAAAAGTACACGTGGCATGGAAAGAAAAAGAATTAAAAGAGCGACGAAAGTAAGGTTACGGGTGTGTAAGTAGATGTATGTCTTCCAAGGTATGGTCCCGTTATCGTGCCCACGTACTGTTAAAACCCATTCCGTGTGTTTGAAATTTGGCTGCAGGTGACATCCATACGCAACGTAAGTGCAGCAGTCATCTTTTCAACTTTCCGTATTGCAGGGATCAGAATTCGAACTTTGCACCCCCTAACACTGTTATGCTTACCTGAGACAAAGTGTGTGTGCCCTCTTGTGTGTCCGTTGTGTTTATCGGCTTTTAAAACACTTCAGCATCTCTTTAATGATTCGCGACATCGTTAACATGTGTTTTATTTTAAACACAATTATACACACACACTGCTGAACACCAGCTGTGTGAACCACGTTTGCAAATCTCCCAACGAAAGATTCATGTACGAGATGTATGGAAATCGCATTCTAGTTTCCAACCCACTCGGCTGTACACAAGTTTGGTCTTCAGGCCATCAAAACCTGGTAACTGTGTAGTTCAAGCTGTAAAATAATCTTCTATTGAGGGTACATTTCTATCTGTAGTAATCTTTTTTTTTTCTTCTTAAAAAAGTATGATTTACACACCCTAAAGAGCGAAATATTATGTTTACATGAAACTGCTTGTACTTGTCACTTAGTTCAGTGAAGCATACCCTTGCTGAGGATCATTGATTTTTAAAAATTCTTCTGCCTTGAAGACCAAGCTTTGGGTATAAAATGATTTTAAAAAAAAAGTAAACTAAGTTGTGCCTTGGAATTGGTTCGGGAAAATGCTTGGCCACATTAGACTGTTAAGTGCCGTAAATGGGGAAAGTCTGGGAGACAGGCATAGATTGAACGGGAAGAAAGCCTAAACAGTCTTGGCAGACTCGAGTTTCGCAAATTAATAGGTGGTGTGTCTTGTAGTTGGGATTGCCAACGAGAGTGAGATTGACAAATTAACGTTCTTTCCTTGGTCAGGATTGCTAATTTTACATTAAATTTGTATCACGACAGCAATCGTCAAACAGTTTGCAGCATTGGGGTGGTTTATGAGTCCTCACGTCGGTTTTTATAATTATCAGCTGTCTCTGTGTTTTTTAGCAATAAATTTACTGTATATCGTCGCAGTGAGACTATTTTCTTGCACTGTCATGAATAATTATCAGAGGAATAGTGGACTCAAGAAGAAGCCGGCTTTAGATAGGTATTACAAACCTGTCGTAATTTTGCTGCATCACAAATTAATGTTTTGCCTGAACAGTTTCATTGTGTAGCAGTGTTCAACGCACATTTGCTAGACTTTAATTCATGCACCTGCAGCCTTCTGGTCTGATCCCGAAGCCTGCTATGGAGCCCATAAACGTAAGAGGTTTTCTGCAGTTAATCAGTGGGAATAATGGTTAGATCTACTGACATCATGGTCGACATTGCTTTTCAGTTAATATTAATATTACGTCATTTAACGGCAGGCAGTCAGGATACACTGGGAACGTCTTCCAGCAAGGAGTTTAGTGTGATTGTGCAAAATACTAAAATATCCTCATGAATGTGAAGCTGTACGTAGTGTTTTGTAGCAGGAAAATACATTGGCATCGTGAGCTTGGTTGAAAAAAATTGAAGTTCATGTATGAAAAATCTTGTTTGTCGAAATTTTAGACCCACTTAGCACTTTATGCTTATTGGAGTGTTATTCCTGCACAGAAATTCATAGCCTTTGGTCGCCGACATTGCACAAGAGTAAGTGCATATTACAAGCATTGATAGGATAATCTTCTAAAGTAATATTTCTCTCCATTAAGAACTAGAGCTCTTAATCCGCACTTGAAGAGAGGCTGGGAAAGTTCGTAAAGTCTGGTAGACATAAATTAAAATACGACTTTCCCCGCCCCCACAGACCCTCAGACATGTAGAAGGAGACATTCCAAGTGGTTCAAGGCAAATTACTTCAGAGCTTACATTACTTAAAGAACAGCATTTCGCTTAGGATGCCATGACAAGCTACTTGTGGAATAGACGTATTCATGCTTGGTATGAAAATAGCATCTCATTATGGAGGAAAAGCGCTGACTTAAGTAATGATCAATTTAATTGTGGGCGAAATGGCGAGTAAACGAAGCAGACGAAGCAGGAATTATATATAATGTATATTTAATTTCCTTCCATTTAGCCATATTTTACTCTGCGCAGTGAGATAGTAAAAACCTGATGATTAATTATATTACAACATGGAGTCCTGATTTTGATATGGTTTTTTTTCTCATTCTCTTCTCCAGGGATGGTAGAGTTTATAATGTTTGTCAAATCTTGCCACGGCAAGCCGCACAACAATTTTGCATGCAACACCGAATAATTAATCAGGCTGTGAAAATTTGCTGATTAAAAAAAACGAAGATGAAGCGAGAACTTGAACTGCGACAGAACCGAACTTCGACCACTCCATTTTCGTCTCACCTCATACATCATTTGGCAAGCATTGATTCACAACATGCGGTGCCCATCTTTTTCTTTCTTTCTTTTCTTGTCTTGTTGTTTCGTTTACTTTTTGCTTCGGAGGAGCGGAAAGAAATTAAGTAAGAGTGACAGGAAAAAAACATTTTCAGAGATTTACTCCGAGTGATACCGCAGGTTCGCACGCCGGCAAAAATATTGTCCGTAAATCGTTCTCTTATTTCGTGAATTTTTTATTTCCAGCACATTCCCAGTGTTATGATTCAATTCCGCCCAAGGGGACAAATAAAAACAGTTGTGTTCTGAGCTGCTATTCGAAGTAAGACGCTTCTGCACACGCCCTGCGACGCCGTTATTGCGGAAGGCTCGTGTGCGATTTGCATTCGCAAATCACTTGGTTGTAAATCTATCAATATATCGATTGGCATAAGTCGTGAACGGCATGTATTCTCATTGAAAATGAGCCGCTTGAGAGCATACTGCCCTTGCTATGTTCTGCTGAAAAAAATCTTTCAGTTCTTTACCGTAATAATGATATTGTGATATATTGCCAGGGTCAAGCAGCCCATACAGGAATCTTGACGCTGCATGTTTTTGTGAAACCGCAATAGCATGTCGTGTCTGTTGTGAAATGGTGACCGCCAGCATTTTCTGTTAGCTTACCCTGTGGATTTGTCATCATAGGAGTCTCATAATTGAAAGACGGGTAGAATATCAGTAATTATTATGTTGTGTTATGCCAGTTTTGAGGAGATAATATCATATTCTCCAGCTGCATGTGTGATTTTATTGGGGAAAACTATTAATGCCAGTTCCCGGTTTGTCACGTTCAATATGCCTTCTTTTGCTTTTTAAAAATTTTTCTTTTAAACTGTTATGTTTCGATCTTATTCTGCTTTTGTGTTGTTCTGTTTTTATGTTGTTGTTTTTACATGCTACTGAAATTATTAGGATGCCACGCTGCCTTACCTGTAAATCTGACAGTATGACACATTATATTGATAAGATACTGAATAGTCAGTTAATACATTGCCTTTTCACCTGGGGAGGGGGGGGGGATAAGTATTTAGCACTGTATGACCTGTTAACTTTATCTAATTTGAAGTAAGGATACAAGAAAATGTGTTTGTGATATTGACAAAACCGTCTAGAAAACTGCAGTCCTCTCTTGTCATTCCCCTCCCCAAACAATTTAAAAACCAAAGAACAACAACAGAACGATCTCTCTATCCTGACGCCCTTCATTTTATCTTTCACTCCTTCCTTGTCTTCCAGTCACAAGGCCATTTCCTCGTGGCAGTACATTCAGGACATGACTAGCTCCGATCACGTTGAAGTCAGTCAATATTTGAGACGTACGTTCAGCACACACGTTGGAATGGTTACCAAACAGCCGGATGCCCTTCGGCTGGCCGAAACATACGAATTCAGGTCATCACGTGAACAATTGAGGAGTCTTACCATGCTTACGCCCACCTACTCAACCGGAGACAATAACTGTGGTAGATGTGCACAAAGATCAGCCAATATACTGCCTTTGATTAACCCAGGACTGTTGTTATTTTGAGAGTGAGACACCTTGAAAAAGTTGACGTTTCTAATGTCATAGAGCGCACGAACGACGCTCTTTGTTCAATATATATATAATAATATATAAGTTTAAACTTTTTGTAACCTAGGCACTTTAGAACGGAACCCTCCGATTTACAGTTTAAAGAAACCACAAGATTTTAAAGACATTGTTTGTGAAGAACGGAAAACAAGTTAGTGTGATTGTCCTACCAGTATCAGAGCCTGAACGGAACGAAAATGTATTACTACGGCTACGCAGAGAATGGGAGGTCTCGGTGGGAATCAAGGCTTGGTTTGACAGCCCTCTGGTTTCATGATCAACTTTCCACAATCTTTGCGCCACTTTATTAGTGACGATGTGGGCAGCAAATCTTTCATTAAGTGCAATATTTGCATATTGAAAGGAGAAGAAAGACGCCTTTAAGTTGAACCAGGAACAATGTGTTCTGGTGAAAGAACGCCCACTTCACAGGCAGACTGACTGAAGCAAACATCAGACAGACTGGCAAAGAAGTAGACAGACAAACGAGTGGTTGGATGAACGGCCGGACGGACGGATAGTGGATGGAAAGAGGAGTAGATGTGTACATACATGGATGGAAAGATGGATAGTTCGACAGATAAATAGAGAGACAGGCATTTCAAGAGTATGCATGGATGGAGGAAGGGGTGGGTGGACTAGATAGATAAATAGACAGGCAGGCAGAGAGGCAGACATTTCAAGGGCAAGGTCGATCGATTGGCTCATGGCGGAATTAACTGCCACTATGACAGGAGGTGTAACGGAAGTAAGGAAGACAGCAAATATGTTCCGGTGGTGAATAGGAAAAGACTGTCTGACACTGAAATGATCACTTGGACAGCGAGTATTTCTCTCGTGCGTTTCCATTTTCTTTCTCATGCGTTGATTGAAGACAATATGAAATTTTTAAATACGATTTTTAAAGCTGAAATGGGCATTTCCACATTGTTATCAGGTACTTATTCTAAATGAAACATTACGAAAGAAGAGACAAAATGAAAAGAAAAAAAAAAAACTCACAAATAACAAAGAAACTGGAGTGAGTGAAACTTTAGATGACCATCGAAATTAATTGGAACATTAGGCTTGTTTGTTTTTATAGATACGGTGATCACGCACATTCCTTTGCAAAAAGACAGCAACAAAAAACTTACATCAAGTGTATCAGTGTGAGATGACATATAATATAAGCGGTCAACGCATAAATGTGCATGCTTCACAGATCTTCTGAGATCCCAATAAGTCAACGGATAGTAGACCAAGTAGATTCTTTGGGATCTTAATGATTATAAAGGAACGAAAGGAAAAGGATAAAAAAAACAGGAGACTGACAGTGAATGGCATCACTATACTCAACATTACAATCATGTTCTTCATTATATATCTATATCACGGTTTCATTATATTGCTGTTAACTATAATTAAAATGTACGAGCTGAACTTTCTTAATAACTGTTTACAGTGCACTCAAACTGCACCCGGTTTGTGGACCTGGAAGGCAATTATCACAGAATTTATTATCGACTTGGTGAGAGAGATGAAAGTTTTGTCCTACTTTTCGATCGGCGATGTTTTGTTTCGTATTTTATTTATTTTTCTCTTCTTCATGATATGATATGAAAAACGGCGTAAAGTATTCCACCATATTCTAATATAGTGTGATTTCTTATTGGGAAAATAATATTCATAACGAAAAAGCATTGGCTTACTGAACCGTAAGGGACCGTTCACAAATGACGTCAGCTCGGAGGGGGGAGGGGGGGGGGTCAGTGAAAAGTTGACAGAAGTTGACATGGGGGGAGGGGGTCCTTACAAAGTTGACATCAACCATGATGCTCTAAAAGGTTGGTAAAAAGAAAAGTCAAATCTTCAAATCAAGGAGAAAAATTTAGACCACATTTTCTTGGCCTAAAATGAACAGTATTAACAGTTATCTCCCCATAGCACAGACTGCTAGAAGCTAGATTAGAACTAAATTATGAGTGAAAAGG